>OVAN01004631.1:0-25370 GCA_900406275.1 Anastatica hierochuntica
GATCGGAAATTCTTGGCCTTCAAAGAAGAAATCAGTCACTCCGAACACAGCGGATCCGACCGTAGGCCCCGAAATCTCACAGCGGCCGAGTACTATAGTCACTCGTCCAATGCTCAAAGAAATCGGCGAAGGCAGCGCGACCGAGACCGAGACGAACGCCAATCGCGCAACAATATCTCCGGATTAAAGCTCTAACTCCCTTCGTTCAAAGGAACGAACGATCCCGAAGAGTACTTGGAATGGGAGAAGAAAATCGAGATCATCTTTAACTGTGGGGAATACACAGAAGACGAACGAGTAAAGCTAGCCCCGACCGAGTTCAAAGACTATGCTCTAAGTTGGTGGGATCAACTCGTCACCACCCGAAGACGAATCGGAGATAATCCCGTGTAAATGTGGAATCAATTAAAGATCCTAATGAGAAGGCGTTTCGTCCCGAACCACTATCACCGGAAATTACACTATCGGCTAAGGAATCTCGCCTAAGGAACCAGGTCCGTTGAAGAATACTACAAGGAGATGGAGACACTTATGCTCCGGGCTGATATCCAAGAAGATGTCGAGGCGACTATGTCCTGATTTATGGGCGGCCTTAACCGAAACATCATCGACCTTCTCGAGGTCCAACATTACGTGGAACTTGAAGAATTATTCCACAAGGCGGTAATGTTCGAGAAGAAGCTCAAGCGCAAGAATGCTCGTCCGAGCTACGACACCCGGAAACCGAGCTATCACAAGGAGGAGCGACCCGAGTACCCGAAGGACGAACTCAAGTCGATCCTCAAGCCAAAGCCCGAAGAACTTGACCTGAAAGGAAAGGGCAAGTTACATTCACGAGACATCAAGTGCTATAAGTGTCACGGTCTTGGACACTATGCAAGCCAATGTGCCAACCGAAGGGTCTTGATCCTAAAAGATGATGGCAAGTTCGAATCTGACGAAGAGAAACCCGAAGAAGACTCTTCCGGCCACGAATCCGCTATGAAAGGAGAACAATTAGTCACCATGCCGAAACTAAGCCATATGACCACTAAAGGAGACAACGAGAAACGAAAGAACCTATTCCATTCCCGATGCCTCGTCAAAGACAAAGTTTGTAGTCTAATCATCGATGGAGGAAGCTGCACCAACGTTGCCAGTGAAACGATGGTCCGAAAGCTAGGATTGGAAATCTTAACACATTCGAAGCCTTACAAATTACAATGGCTCAACGACCATGGCAAAATGACCGTTAATAGTCAAGTCCGAGTGCCTTTATCAACTGGGAAGTATGAAGACGAAATCTTTTATGACATTTTACCCATGGATGCAAGCCACGTTCTACTTGGAAGGCCTTGGCAAACCGACCGCCAAGTTACTCACGATGGTTTCACTAACCGTCAAATCTTTTAGTTCAAGGGCCGAAAGACCGTCTTACTTCTGATGACGCCTCAGGAAGTCTACGAAGACCAAATGGCCTTGAGAAAGAAGAAGAACGTCGAGTCCTCGTCTACTTCTGCGTCCAAACTTACGAAAAGCAACAAGCTTAATGAGCCGAAGGGAAGTAACAATCAACCCTTACTATTTATGATTAAAGAGACAAAATTCCATGATGATGCAACCAAAGGATGCCCTGAAAGCTTACCGGACGAAATCTGTCTTCAACAGTTTCCAAAGCAAAGGACCCGAGATAACTATCTCGACTCTAAGAATAGGATGAAGCCTAATTTTCTTTCTTTGGGCACAAGTCGACCTATTTTCGAAGAGAATCTTTCCGAAAGAGAAGATTATAATGAAAATTCGAGCATTCCCAAAGCATCCTTGGCCGAATTGAAGCCGCACCAACCGAATCACGAAAGATATCCAGAAAACAGTTTTGATATACTAGTACTCCGGGAAGCATATCTCTCCGACCATAAAGAGTTACACCACGAACTCAACTGTTCTGGAAACCTAACGCATTGGAGCATCACGAAAAACTGAAATCAGCACTACAGCTACTCAGACCCGAAAGATATGGATTTTACAATCCGAGCAAATCTGGATTTTCGTAATCAAGACATATGCACCCTTCAAAGGCTATTCCGACCAGACCCGAAGGAATCAAGGTATTATCAAACATGTTCCAAGTTTGTAAACCATCAAGGAACGGCCACAAACCAGTTTTACGCCAAGATCATTTCGGAGCTGAAAGTTATCAACTCTACAACCCGATCGATCCTACACCCGCCTGATTTTGAACTTTCCAAGTTCGGAACAACGCAAGCCTACATATGACAACCCGAAAAGTTTGAACGAGCTAAGGTAAATGTGTCTGAACTTTAAAATTTCCTCATTCTTAATCACGCAGATATGATGCGCTTGTCTTTGTCCGAAGCGCCCAATGCAAGTTTAAAGATAACTATGAAGCGCACGGAAGGAATCCGAAGGAAGGACGAAGACAAACGAACAGAGCCACCTGATTTGGACAAGGATAATTATCAAGCCGTCAACTAATTCCAGCCAAAAAACGAAGCACCATCCGAATCAAAGCTCAAACTGAATCCGATCATGAACAGTTTCGGAATAAGACTTTTGCTTTACGATTATTCCGTTTGTTCTATTTTTCTCTTTGTAGGATTCGCTGGTTTAAAGAGAGCTTCAATAGAATCCAAGCTCATACCGCACATGGAAGAGCCGTTCAAGATCACAAAGAAAATCAACGCCAACGCCAACGAACTCGATCTTCAAGGTAAGTATACCATGAGTTTGAATTTTGACGTTACTAACTTACTCCCTTTTCGTGCAGAATTTTCCGACGATTCCAATTTAAGGACAAATCGTTTTCAACTGGGAGGGAATGATGTGATCATGGCCAATGCCCATGAGGTCTCAAGGCACGCTGACGAACATCTTGAACCTGAAGAACCCGAAGCCGACGAGCAGCTAGATTCCGAAGACGCCTTAGGCGAATCATCCGGTCCAATGACCCGATCTAAGACGCAGCAGCTCAACCGTGCCGCCAAAGTACTTATCCAAAAGGATCCGGGAAGCTTAGCGAGTGCGTATCCGATCGTGTTGATCGTGATTCAAGCCTCCGAGAGCCGTCATTAATGGAGGTGTCAGGTCTTGTGCTCTTTTTCCCGTCTCTCGGTTTTGTCCCACCGGGTTCTCCGAGAAAAGTTTTTAATGAGACAAGTCCCATGACTATTTTCCCGAGCCCATTAGTGACAACGACCCACGAAGACGAAGGCTAATAAATATGCCGCCCAAAGTAGTTGGGAAGATATTAGTTATTAGTTTTCATTAAGTTGTTGTCATTTATTGTTTTTCATTTAAGAGGGTGCTTCCTACCTAACTCTTTTCCTATATAAGGAGTACTCCTCTCTTATTTGTAAGGAAACCAATTTTCTATCAACTTTCTCTCTCTTTTGTTTCTCTCTCTAGAGTCCAAAAGAAACTTAGTGCTTTAGGAATTTCTTCCTTAGCAAATCTAAGCCGAAAGTCCGAGAGCATTCCACCACTCTTCTGAAGTTTCAAACGATCCATGCATCGTCGTTTGGGATCATCCTCTCGTCGTCACGAGTAATATCTTCGATTTACTTCGTGTTCAGATTCTTCCGAGAATCGACCGTTCGACCTCTACTTCGTCCCATATTTCCGAACGTCCGTTCTTCATCCGAACGTTCGTTCATCCACCCCTTTATCCAAAAGGCCCAAGCCTCAACCGAACATCCATTCCCCCATCCGAACATCCGTTCATCCACTTATCCATCCATCCGACCGTTCGTCACCCATATCCGAACGTGTCTGACCCTTAAACCGTCCAAGTCTTTCGCTACAATCGTCTCAACCATCAAGACGAGAAGCGCATTCTAGGAGCCGGTCCTTCGTCCTGACGAAGATCACATCAAATGCTATCTTCTAGGTTATACTGCACAAGTATAAGTATGGTTGAATCATATGTTGCAGTAAACCAAGAGTTTACTAGCATGTTCAAAGTGTGGCATGAAAGACTTTGCCACCCTGGTTCAGTCATGATGCGAAAAATTGTGCAAAGTTCTAGTGGACATCCATTGAAAAACCAGAAGATTGTTCAACCGAACGAATTATTATGTAATGCTTGTTCTCAAGGAAAACTAATAACTCGACCATCATTTGTCAAAGTTGGGAATGAATCACCAGCCTTTTTGGAAAGAATACATGGTGATATATGTGTACCGATTCATCCACAGTGCGGGCCATTTCAATATTTTATGGTATTAATTGATGCATCTAGTAGGTGGTCACATGTGTGTCTATTGACCACAAGAAATATGACTTTCAAAAAATTCATTACCCAAATAATCAGGTTGAAAGCACAATTTCCTGATTATGTGATAAAGAGAGTAAGGCTTGATAATGTTGGTGAATTCACTTCACAAGCCTTTAATGATTATTGTATCTCAATGGGGATTGATGTTGAGCATCCAGTTTCCCATGTTCATACACAAAATGGCATGGCCGAATCTTTGATCAAATGATTGCAACTAATTGCAAAGCCTTTAATTTTGAGAACAAAACTCCCAATTTTAGTATGGGGACATGCTATTTTGCATGCTGCAACATTGGTCCAGTTAAGACCAAGTGCATATCATGAACATTCACAACAACAATTGTTGTCTGGCCGAGAGCCAGATATATCCCATCTCCATGCGTTCAGATGTGTGGTATATGTTCCTATTACCCCATCGCTACGAACAAAAATGGGGCCACAAAGGAGATTAGGCATTTATATGGGGTATACATCACCAAGTATTATTCGGTATCTTGAACCATGGATATATTTACAGTTCGTTTTACCGATTGCCATTTATTTGAAAATGAATTTCCACCATTAGGGGGAGGAATTAAAGAGATTTCAAAAGATATAACATGGTGTACGCCATCTTTGGTACACCTAGATCCCTCTACTAATAAACGAGAGTTGGAAGTTCATAAAATTATAAATATGCAGAATATGGCAAATCAGCTACCAGATCCGTTTACCGATACAAAAAGGGTGACAAAATCATATGTTCCTGCAACAAATTTTCCATCGAGAATCAATTTTCCTGTCAAACATATGGATGGAAACAAAGTAAATGAACCGAGGGTTCAATTAAAGAGGGGGAGACCCATAAGGCCTAAAGATAAGATTCCCCGAAAGAAAAAGAAATTGAGAGAGCAAAATAAAAAAGACGCAGAAAACCCACATAAGGAAATATGCCCCCATAGTATTTTAGATGAATCACACAATGAAAAGTGTCCAAAAGACATATATGAAGAGGTTCCAGAAGAACAATGTGAAATTCGTCAAGAAGACGAAAATGGTACAGAAAAACATGAGATCTCAATCAATTATACCCATACTAGAAAATTATGGGTTAGAGAGGAGATAGAGGATATTGATGGAATGTTTTCATTTTATGTATCAGAAGAAATTAATGATGAGATTGAGGATCTGGATCCGAAAACTGTATCAGAGTGCCAAGAAAGGTCTGATTAGGAGAAATGGAAAATGGCCATGAAAATTGAATTAGTCTCACTCAATAAAAGAAATGTCTTTGGACTAGTTGTCATTACACCTAAAAATGTAATGCCAGTTGGATGCAAATGGATCTTTGTGCGAAAAAGAAATGAGAAAAATGAGATCACAAGATATAAAGCCCGACTTGTGGCACAAGGTTTTTCTCAAAGACCGAGAATTGATTTCGAGGAAACTTATTCCCTGGTTATGGATGCAATCATATTCAGGTACTTGATGAGTTTAACGACATCCAACAATTTAAAAATATATCTGATAGATGTTGTGTCTGCATATTTATATGGATCACTAGAAAGTGATATTTATATGAAAATCCCTGAGGGATTAAAAACCCTGAAGGTTCAAAAATGCAAGAAGCATTGTCTAAGGGAATATGTTCAATCAAGTTACATCGATCACTTTATGGGTTGAAACAATCCGAATGCATGTGGTACAATCGCTTAAGTGAGTATTTATTTAAGAAGAGATATGTAAACAATGCAATATGCCCTTGCGTCTTTATTAAGAGATTCTTATCAGGATTTGTTATCATCTTTGTATATGTTGATGATCTGAACATAATTAGTACTCAAAAAAAGAAATTGATGATGCACGAACTCATATGAAAGAGGAGTTCGAAATGAAAGATCTTGGTAAGACAAAGTTTTATCTTGGGCTTCACATAAAGCACCTAAAAGATGAAATATTTGTGCATTAGTCAAATTACACCAAAAAGGTGTTAAAGCGCTTTAATATGGATAAAGCGAGTTCTTTGGGTATCTCAGTGGTTAATAGATCGCTTGATGTTAACAAGGATCAATTTAGACCCTGTGAAGATAACGAAGAAGTGGTAGGTGCTGAAGTACCTTACATGAGCGCTATAGGCAGATTAATGTATCTTGCAAATTGCATTAGACCATATATAACATTTGCTACTAATCTGCTTGCAAGATATAGTTCATCCCCGACGCGTAGACATTGGACAGGAATAAAACAGATTTTTTTTGTTATTTTCAAGGAATTATTGACTTAGGGTTATTTTATACTAGAAATCCAAAATCTGGTTTAGTTGGTTTTGCAGATGCAGGATACTAGTAAGATCCTCATAAAGGTAGATCGCAAACTGAATACGTTTTTACTCTTGGTGGAGCAGCAATTTCATGGAGGTCCCAAAACAGACTTTGGTTGCTACTTCCTCGAATCATGCCGAAATCATAGTTCTTCATGAGGTATGTCGGAAATGTGTATAGCTCAGATCTTTGACTCAACATATATAAAAAGAAAATGAAATAAAGATCAACAAAGAGCCAACAATTTTATTTGAGGATAATGCTGCATGTGTTACACAAATCAAAGAAGGTCACATCAAGAGCGACTGAACGAAACATATTCCTCCAAGGTTTTTATCCTATACTTAGGAACTCGAGAATAATCGAGAAGTGGAGGTTCAATATGTCCGCTTAAGTAAAAACCCGGCAGACTTGTTTACAAAGGCGCTTCCTACAACGATGTTCAGATAGCACATTCAGAGTATCGGAATGCGTTTCTTGCAAAATCTATGATGAGAAGAATATCCCTTTTCTCCAGGAGGAGATTATACTACTGTACTTTTTTTTCTCGTCATGGTTTTTATCCAAACAAATTTTTCCATGACAAGGTTTTTAACAAAGCAGTATACAATACTTTAAATACAATAGATAATAAAGGGGGAAATGTTACAAAATGAATAATTATCCATTTATGTTTTTTGACCGACTTTGAATGATCGACTTACATTATTTTATTATTTATTACTCCATAAAAATATGTGTTATGATCATTTTGTAAATGAAGTACACATAAGTGAAAAACTCTTTCCTCCTTCTCTCTTTCGTCCTCCTCTCCTTTTCTTTTTCCAAAAACAAATTCTCTTACACTAATTAATATATATATATATATATATATATATATATATATTTATAAACACAGATAATAGTATAATATTTAACAAAAGCCTAATTTTCTCATCTTCTTCCTATTGTGAACAACAAAAGTGGACGAATGTGTATAAAATCCGAGAACCGACCCGTAAAATCCTAATCATCACTTTTCGTGTCAGTCTCTTCCTCTCCCACGTTTTCTCTTCCTTTATGGGTTTTATAACTCCTCTTCCTCTTCCATTTCTCTCATTCAACTCCATTTTCACTCTCTCGTCTTGATCCATGAGGCTCTACGTCTACGTCTTACAGGCGAAGGATTTGCCGGTTAAAGACACGTTCGTCAAGCTTCAGGTTGGGAAACACAGGTCCAAGACGAGAATCGCTGGAGATACTTGGAATCCGATCTGGAACGAGGAATTCGTTTTTAGAATAGGTGGTGCCGAGGAAGGTGGCGACGTTGTTGTATCGATCCTTCACCTTGAGCAGGATCACTCTGAGCAGTCGAATGTCTCCACCGGGTTAATAGGTAAAGTTCGTATACCGTTAAGTTCTGTAGCCGGTGAAGAAAACCAAACTCTGTTACCGACGTGGTTCTTCATTGACAAACCCAGTGATGGCAAGTTCGTTAACATCGAGTGTGGTTAGTGTCTGATTCCATTAATTTGATTGTTTTGATGACGTTGAGTTGGTCGTTTTTTTATATTCTGCAATCGCCTGAGCTACCATTTGAATACGAACGTAAACATAATATTCACGATCAATGGCATCATCCATTCTGTTGATCCTGGACTAAGAACAAATCAGTTCACTTGTCATTTTGTTTTATGGAACTTAAGTTTGAGTTTGATATCTTCCCTTATTAGCATTGCGGCTCTGTATATGAACATAAACTTTGTCTCCCAGGGAAAATCCTTCTCAGTTTGTCTTTGCAAGGAAAATGGGAAAGTATCTCCGATGTCAAAGTTCTCAATGATCAGCAGGATATCAACTCAAACGACCTCGATGTATCTGCTAAAGACTTGGGTTCTTCCAAAGATGGGCGACGCCGTAAGCACCATGACGGGAAGCACATAATGAAAAACTTTGTCAATCAAATTGATAAGCTTTTTCACAAGAAAGAGGAAATCTCTAAGAGACTCCATGATGACTCACCAGGGCAAACTGTAACCTCAGATTATGAGGATGCCATCGACAGATCTTCTTCCTCTGCTACTTGTACTAGCTTTGAGGAAGGCCTTGAGCTGATGCAGTCTAGCGACAGTGAACAAGAAGAAATGCCTGAGAATCTTCAAGGGGGAATCCTTCTTGATCAGCAATATTTAGTCTCTCCCTGTGATCTTAACAAATTTCTTTTCTGGCCAAGTTCGCCATTTAGGAAAGAATTGGCCGAACTTCAAGGTTTGTCAGATGTACAGGAAGGGCCTTGGACAATGATACAGGAAGATAATCCTCATCTCTCACGGGTTGTTACATACATGACAGCTGCAACAAAGTTGGTCAAAGCAGTGAAAGCGACAGAGAATCAGGTATACCGGAAAGTGAGTGGGAAGCAGTTTGCTGTTTTTGTTAGTGTAAGCACGCCAGATGTTCCGTATGGAAACACCTTTAGAGTGGAGCTGCTTTACAAGATTCTACCTGGAACAGAGCCAACTGCTGGTGGGGAATCTTCTCGTCTGGCTATATCATGGGGTATTAAATTTCATCAAAGTACTATAATGAAAGGTATGATTGAAGGAGGTGTTAGGCAAGGGCTGAAAGAGAGTTTTGAACAATTTGCTGATCTCCTGGCTAAGAGTTACAGTACTCTTGATTCAGCTGTTTTATTGGGCAAGGAACAGGTTCTAGCTACAATGCAGTCAGAGCAAAAGACTGATTTGAAATCAGCTTTTCTATACTTCTGGAGTCCCTCTGTCGTCTGCGCTGTTCTATTGTCTGTGTATGTTGTGGTGCATATTTTGCACTGTGAACCCATCAGAATTCAAGGGTTTGAATTCTTTGGGCTTGATTTGCCTGATAGTTTTGGAGAGCTATTCAGCAGTGGAATTCTAGTTCTTCTTCTCGAGCGTGTTTATATGATGTCTGTCCACTTTATGCAAGCTAGATTGCATCGAGGTAGATTGATCTTTTCGCGTAAAATAATAACATCCATACTTGTATTATTTATACAGTACGTCTCCTGTGTTCTTTTTTTCTATGATTTCAGGGAGAGATCATGTAGTCAAAGCCAATGGTAAGGGATGGATACTAACAATCGCTCTGATTAAGGGCACAAATTTGGCTTCAGTGGAAGCAACAGAGCTCTTTGACCCTTATGTTGTTTTCACTTGCAATGGGAAAACAAGAGCAAGCTCTGTCAAACTTCAAGCTCAGGATCCTCAATGGAATGGTAATCAAACTTTTCCGCCTGACACCTGTGAAAAGCCAGCATCTTACTTCGCTGTTTTTCATTTCTACTTTGTTTCCTTTTTGATTGCCACAGTACCACTAAATATTATGTGTTGTTCTTGCAGAGGTAATCGAGTTTGATGCAATGGAGGAACCCCCGTCTGTTTTAGATGTGGAGGTATTTGATTTTGATGGTCCGTTTGACCAGGGTGCCTCTCTCGGGCATGCAGAGATCAATTTCTTGAAACATACAGCGGATGAACTTGCGGACTTGTGTGTTCCTCTTGTTGGTCATCATGCTCAAGCATCTCAGTCCAAGTTACAGTTGAGAATTTTTCTGGAAAACAGGAACGGAGTTGAGACAATAAAGGATTACTTGAGTAAGGTGGAAAAAGAGGTTGGCAAGAAGGTAAATATGTTCATCTCTTGTTATGTATTCTTATTAACTGGCCAGACTTTGCAACTCAGTGTGGTTTCTCGAATCAGGCTTCATTATTTTCATTGTGCAACCCTTACTTTTGTTGTATGTGTTGACAGTTGAACATCCGGTCACCACAAAAAAATTGTGCTTTCCAGAAACTGTTTGATTTGCCTCATGAAGAATTTCTTCTTAAAGAATATACATGTTATTTGAAGAGAAAACTACCTGTGCAGGTTTGCATCTATTTTCTTTTCCTTTGACTGCTTCTTGATCTAGTTTTCCCTTGTATACAATAATATCACGGAAAAGGTTGTGGAGTTTATCCATAATTAAGCGAGGCTGCAGAAAAACATGCATTATAATAGAATGGAAACTGATATTAGAGTAAGATTTGTTTGCTACTATTGTTTACAGGGCAAGTTATATCTATCTGCTAGGATTGTTGCGTTCTACTCCAATTTATTTGGACACAAGACGAAGTTTTACTTCCTCTGGGAAGATATTGATGACATCCAAGTGCGTCCCCCGACATTTTCTTCCGTTGGTAGCCCTTTGCTGCTCATTATTCTGAAAAAGAACCGAGGTCTTGATGCAAAACATGGGGCTAAATCTCAGGACGAGGAAGGTAGACTTTGGTACTATTTCCAGTCGTTTGGGTCATTTGATGCAACCAGCAGGTACTTGAAAGAATTTTGTTTTTCGTTATCATCATTCCATAGTTATTAGCTTAGTGTTCGTAGCTATTGAATTTGAAATAACAATGAAATTGGCAGGACAATCATGGCTTTATGGAAAACCAGGACGTTAAGTGTTGATCATAGAGCAATAGCAGGAGAAGAACAAGATGTGAGAGATCCCTTCCTCTTACCTGAAGATGTTGCAGTTGTTTCAGATATGGAAGCATTGAAAATGACGAAGGTTTACACGTGTGATCTACCTGGCGATGTATTTTTGTTTTTCTTCTCCTTCAATGTTATTTCACGTTTATACATTTATTGGATACTATACAGCTCTGGGGTTTTCCAGAACTTGATTTCAAAAGCTTATCGTTTACAGGTAGAATTAGTAATGCAGATCTTTGGTGGAGGAGAAATGGAGCGTAAGATTATGGAGAAATCTGGATGTCTTAATTATGCGAGTACAGCATGGGAATCTAAAAACCCAGGGATCTATGAAAGGCGGCTTTCTTACAAGTACAACCACTATGTTTCTGTGTTTGGAGGCGGAGTCACCTGCGCACAACAGAAATCTCCAGCTCCTGATGATGAAGGATGGATATTGAATGAAATTGTGGCTCTTCATGATGTTCCATTTGGAGACCATTTCCGTGTAAGTCTTCTTCTTCATCATCTGCTTTTATGTAGCATTTTTTTACATTTGTGATATCCGTTTGCGCGGGTAGAACTTTTGGAAACAATACAACAGTTTTAACCCGCCCCCACCAAACCCTTTTAGTCGTATACGTACTGCGTAAATAGGGAATATGCGATTGTGTACGTACACATGTTTTAAGGGCAATATTTGATGTAGTCAAGTTTTAAAATGTGTTGATTACCGCACAAAATTTGCCAACAATTTCTTTTGAGCTGAATGGTAATCGGTGGAATGTATAGGTTCATCTAAGGTATGGGGTGAAGAGAGGAGGAGTTGATTGTAGAACAAGTAAGTGCGAGGTGCATCTGAGGATCAGGTGGCTTAAAGCAATTAAGTTTGAGCAGAGAATTAGCAAAAGCATAATAGAAAAATTCAGGAATCGATTAAAGATTATATTTGATTTATTTCAGAAAGAATATTCGTCTTTGACACTTGCTTGACTAATAAAAACTTTACTTGTTTTATATTGAACTCTCATATGTTTCAAATCCTCCAACCCTTTTTCTTATTCTTAACTAACACAATAAATCAATTAGCATCAATTCTATCATTGGAGACATTGTAAAACCCTATCTCTTTGAGGGCGATTGGCGGCGCCACGAGAGAGTGATTTCCGGTGCTTGGTTCACGGGGGTTTCCTCTCCTCAATGATGGTGGCTTCTCCTCAAGGATCGGATATTGGAGCAGAAGATTCTTTCACGATGCATAAGGTTCTTTCTTCCTTGTTCTGATCGTGCTCTGTTGTTCCTTGCTTCTCATGGTGACTGTGTTGTTCGTGATCTGTACTTGTTTGATTTGAGCGGTTGTTTCTCTGGTATTACTTTCCATTCTCTGTTCCTCTTCCTCTCTACGGCTTCGTTTGCTTGTTGTGGAGTAGGTTTGCGCTGGTGAATTCATTTCTCTGCTCTGTTTCTTAGTTTCGAAACCTTAATAGAACCAGTCTGTTGTGATTGTCGCTGGTTGGTTTGTCATAATTACTTTACTACATCTGTGTAGATTTCTCAGTCGCGTACTGAGTTGGTGACATTACCAGTGTGTGCTTGCCATGTCTCGTCGCTTTTTGGAGTCAGAGAAGGGCAAGGGCGTCACAGTCTTCCCGTTGTTGGCTTCGTGAGAAGCTTACTTGTCTCCCCTCTGTGGACACGTCGGCTCTTGTGGAGGCTAATAGATTGACGCTGATTGGTCGAGTTTTATGCCCGGAGATTCAGAAGCTAAAGTGATTATCAATTTCATTCCCCAAGTGTGGAGACTATCGGGTTCGGTTACTTACTTGGGGTGTGATAAGTTCAGCTTTAGCTTCTCGTCGGAGGATGATCTAGAATCGGTTTCTACTTAATGCTCCCTACCATTTTAAACATTGAATGTTAGTGATTCAGCGACGGGAGCCTATTATCTCGGATTTCTTTCTGTCTCTCATTCCTTTTTGGATTCGAGAGCGTAACCTTCCGCTTCACTACTATAAAGTAGATATCCTCAAGGCCGTTGGTAATGATATCAGTGTTTATGTGATGGAGGGTCGTATTCGGGTTAATATCAACGGATTGAAGCTGCTAGTTATGTCGAAGAAATTTACCTTCCCTACGCGTGAGCGTGAGGATGTCACTTTAGAGTTTGAATACGAGCGGTTAGAGAAACATAGTTTCTCATGTTTCTCTTTGTTACATGAGCAAAAACAATGCTCTGTCTACCAGAAGAGTGAGCGAGAGGGTCTTAGGGTCAGCCAACATAACATTCTGCACTAGCTCGAGAGTTCTAAGTATCGTCAAGCTAAACCTTTTGTTAACTCCACGGCAGCAGTAACTGGTGATGAACCACGACGAAAATATTCTCCAATGTAGGCTTTTGCTATAGTATCTCGCCTTTGTTCTTCTCCTGGGAGGAATCATCCTTGCTCTCATTGATCTCCCCGCCATGATTATCACTAGCTGCCGAGAACTCGTCGTCCCACTCCGCCACGGCGATCTGACAATGGTTACTATGACCAATGCAACTCAATTCAAGGAAGTACGATCATCCTCCTCCTTACTATTATTCTTGGCGTGTAGAGGTTTCTTCTGAGCAGGTGCTGCTCACGTACCTCGTAATGATTCATCGCTCATCTTCTCGTTGTCATCATTCTTCTCGTCATCATCATCAGTAGTAGGCTGCTCAGCTCGCCTCTGCTCTGCCTTACGCTCCTCCCACAGCTGTGGCTTCTTGTTAGCATAGCTGATGAACAGGTTGAGGGTTCAACTACAGTCCGCTCACGCCGTCCGACCTTAGAACGTGTTGCTCCGCCTACCTCAGCCCCGCGTGTCTTTGGTTCATTTAGCTGATCCGGATACAATTTTGGATAGGGAACTCGGGTATGGAAAGAAAGTTTCCAATTTGCAGGTTTGGTCAACTAATTTTCATGATGTGCATTTTTAGGCTGATCCATCTGGGATCTCCGATGCTCCTGTCGTCCGGCGTAAGGGCAGAACCAAGGTGCCCTTAGAACTTTCGCAGTGCACGCATCCATCTTGGTGGAATCCAGACGCAGATCTTCAATTTCAAGTTGGTTCATTCATTGTGAAGGAGACCAAGGCTCGGAAAACTGCCAAAGTGGAGGTTGCTAAGAATAATAAAGAGCCTAAGGCACCATGAGTAGACAAGCGAAACAAACACTCTGCAAAAATGTATGAAGGCTCCAGTTGTTTCGGAGGGATCAAGTGAGGTGTTGTTCGTGGATAGGCTTATCCTCGCAAGAAGATAGGACCCTCTTTTCCATCTTTACCTGCTCCGCTTTTACCTCGTAATGAAAATTCTTTTACGTCTGTTGTAGTTCTTCCTGCTAGAGAAACAATCTTTTGATTCAAAATGTAAGGGTTTGATGGTTTCCCAGAAACAATCACTTTTCAATGATTACAATAAATTGGAATTGTCAGGGTCTCAGTAAATGCCTCACTGTTCGACGTCTTAGGAATTTGAGGTTGAAACTCTTCCTGAAACAAGACGAATTTGTTTTTCAAATTTTTCGGTGGATGGGGTATGATAATAAATTTACTGTCCCTCCTGTGGGTCTAAGTGGTTGCCTCGCTTTGTTTTGGCGGAGTAACGTAGATTTCGGTAAATGGCCAATGGGATGTTAACCGTTACGACAATTTTCTCTCTTGTCGCGGAATGCGCTAAGATCATCTTGTTCATGTTCGGTTGGGTAGATCTCTTTCTAATAACTTTTGGGTGGAGATGTTTCTCTTTGGGTGCTTCGAATACCTCTGTCTTCAAGGGTGTAATCATTGGTCTCTTGTGACTTATTTAGATAATACGAGTTTTTTGATCTAGTTTCTGAGGATTGGTCTCGTGAAGGCCATGCGTTCGTTTCCGCTAAGCTCAATAAGTGTCGTGCAAAATTGATCTGGTGGACGAAGGAACATCACCTCAATAATGCTAAGTTGATTATGGAATCGCGAATTAAGCTTGATTTGTTTCTGTCAAACCCTTCAGCGGATCCTTGTGAGGTCCAACAAGTGACATCCACTTTGGAAGGGCCTATCGTGATGAGGAAAAATTCCGGAAAGAGAAAAGTCGTATTCTTTGGCTATAACACGGTGATCGAAAATCTGATTTCTTTCATGCCTCTATCCAGAATAGGAGAACAATTAATCGTATCTTTGTCATCGAGGATAACAGTGGAGCGATACATTTTAAAGAGGGTGATATTGCGTCCTCGATTTTCTCCTATTTTAAGGATATTTTCTCCTCTAATGGAGCTGTTGATTTCTCAGTCATTGAGCAAGCTCATCTTCCTACTGTCTCTGAGTCGGACAATGAGCTTTTGATGACAATTCTCTCTACTGAGGAGATACGACTAGCGACTTTTGCTATCAATGCAGATAAAGCCCTGAGGCCCGATGGTTTTACAGCTTGCTTTTACCACTCGTATTGGACTGCTGTTAGGCAGGATGTTACCAGAGAAGTCACTGACTTCTTTCTGTCTGGTTCCTTTCGAAGAGGTATGAATCTACTAGCGTGACTCTCATTCCGAAGATCTCCCATCCTCGGAAGGTTTCTGATTATCGCCCAATAGCTTTGTGTAGTGTTTACTAGAAGATAGTGGCCAAGATTTTGACAAAGCGTACGCACTCAGTTCTTCTAGGATTGATATCTTGATGCGATCTTTGTCGAGAAGAAGAATCGGCTCCTAGGATGCGCTTCTCCTCTTGATGGTTGAGAAGATTGTAGCGGAAGACTTGTACGGTTTAAGGGTTATGGATGTTCGGATAAGGGTGTATGAACGGTCGGATGGATGGATGCGTGGAGGAACAGACGTTCGGATGGGGAACGGACGTTCGGATAAGATTGACGAGGCATAGGCCGAACGGTCAATTCTCGGGATTAATCCGAACACGATGTAAATCTGAGATAACTCGATTACTCGTGACGGCGAGAGGATGATCCCGAACAACGATGCATGGATCGTTTGAAACTTCTGAAGAGGGATGGAAAACTCTCGGAATTTCGGCTTAGATTCACTAAGGAAAAAATTCCTAAAGTGCCAAGTTTCTTTTCATTTCTAGAGAGAGAATCAAAAGAGAGAAAATTCTTAAAAATGTTGGATGATTTACAAATGAAGAGAGGTGCTTCTTATATAGAAAAAGAGTTAGGTAGGAGGCACCCTTATTAAATGAAAAACATTAAATAATGACAATAACTTCAAGAAGATTACTTCCTAACTAATTTTGGACGGCGAGTTTATTAGTCTTCATCTTCTGGGCCCTTTGTCATTAATGGGCTTGAGAAATAGTCCTGGGACTTTCTTCGTTAAAAACTTTTCTCGGAAAATCCGGTCGGACAAAACCAAGAGAAGGGAAAAATAGTGCAAGACTTGACACCTTTATTAATGACGACTTTCGGAGGCTTGAATCATGATCAATGTGATCGGATAAGCACTCGCTTAGCGGCCCGAATCCTGTTGGATAAGTACTTGGACGACACGGTTAAACCACTCCATCTTGCATCGGGTCATGGAAACGGATGATTCGCTTAAGGCGTTTTCTGGATCCAGCTGCTCCTCGGCTACGAGTTCCTCGGGTACAAGTTGTTTGTCCACGGGATCCTAGACCTCATGGTCGTTGGCCATGATCACATCATCCCCTTCCTGTTGAAAACGATTGGAATCGTCGGAATAACCTGCACGAAAAGGGACTAAGTCAGTAACATTGAAAGCCAAACTCACGTTGTACTTACCTTGAAGATCGAGTTTGTAGGCGTTGTTGTTAATTTTCTTCGTGATCTTGAACGGCCCGTCAATGCGCGATATGAGCTTGGACTTCCTTTCGTTGGGTAAACGTTCCTTTCTTAAGTGTAGCTACATTAAGTCGCCTTCGTCGAAAATCATTTTCTTTCGGTCCTTGTTGGCATACTTAACGTAAAACTTTGTTTTCTCTATGATATTACTATGTGCCTTATCCTGGATCTACTTAACCTGTTCGGACTTTTTCTTGCCATCTAAGCTAGGCCATTTGACTCAAAGGTAAAGGCATTAGGTCTAAAGGTGAGATGGGACTAAACCCATAAACAATCTCAAATGGAAAATATTTAGATGCAGAATGCGTGACCCTATTATATGCAAATTCTACATGAGGTAAACATTCTTCCCATGATGTCAGGTTCTTTTTGTACTAAGACTCGTAAAAGGGTTCCTAACTTTCGGTTGACTACCTCGGTTTGACCATCGGTTTGCGTAAGACATGTGGTGGAAAACAATAACTTAGTTCCTAGCTTAGACGAGAGGGTCTTCCAAAAGTAGCTAAGGAACTTAGTCTCTCGATCCGAAATTATGGTTCTAGGCATGCCATGAAGTCTAACGATTTCCTTAATGAATAGATTGGCTATATGCAATGCATCGTCAATCTTATTACATGGAACAAAATGCACCATCTTAGAGACGACAATGAATATGAAATCCTTTTCGGTTCTCATCCTAGGCAATCCTAACACAAAGTCCATAGAAACATCATTCTAACGATGCAAAGGTATGGGCAAGGGAGTATACAAACCGTGCGATTGGACCTTAGATTTGGCAAGCTAATAGGTTGCACATCGCTCGCACGTTCGTTCCACGTCTCATTTCATGTGCGGCCAATGGAAATGCTCTTGTAAGACCCTAAGTGTCTTGGTCACGCCGAAATGACCCATGAGTCCTCCTCCGTGTGTTTCCTTAATAAACAAATCTCGCAACGAAGAGTGAGGAATACACAATCGGTTCTCATAAAATAAGAATCCATCAAGTCTATAGTATTTGCCTTGGGAAAATTTTTCACAAGACGCATAGATGGCGCCAAAATCCGGATCATCGACAAAAAGGGACTTGATTTTTTCAAAATCGAGCAACTTGGCCTCTAGAGACATGAGTAAAACGTACCTTCGGGATAATGCATCGGCGACTACATTATCTTTTCCTTTCTTGTACTTGATCACGTACGGAAACGTCTCGATAAACTCGACCCACCTGGCGTGGTGCTTTTTGAGCTTGTGTTGTCTTTTTAAATGTTTGAGGGACTCATGGTAGGTGTGGATGACGAACTCCTTTGGCCACAGGTAGTGTTGCCACATTTGCAATGCTCGTACTAAGGCATAGAGTTCCTTATCGTAAGTCGGATAATTGAGCGTGGTGCCTCCAAGTTTCTCGCTAAAGTACGCAATCGACTTTCCATCCTGCATAAAAACAACGCCTATGCCAAAACTGGAAGCATCACATTCGATCTCGAAAGTCTTTAGAAAATCGGGTAAAACTAAGCGAGGGGCGTTCGTAAGCTTATTCTTTAACGTCTATAAAGGCATTTTCCTGAGCTTCTTCCCACTTAAAGCCGACGTTCTTTTTGATCACCTCGGTGAGTGGAGCGGCGATAGTGCTAAAGTCTTTGAGAAAACGACCGTAGAATCTCGTAAGTTTGTGAAATCTCCGAACTTCGCCAACGGTCTTTGGACTTGGCCATTCTTGGATCTCTTTCACCTTTTCGTCGTCCACCTGGACTCCACCTGCACTCACGACAAAGCCAATAAAAATGAGATTATTGGTGCAAAACGTGCACTTCTTGAAGTTAACGTAAAGTATTTCCGCTCGTAAAACGCTAAGGACCGAACAGATGTGTCCGATATGCTCGTCCATGCTTCGGCTGTAGATCAGAATGTCGTCGAAGTACACTACATCAAAAACACCAATAAAATAATGAAGCACGTGATTCATTAGTCTCATAAGCGTGCTCGGGGCGTTCGTCAAGCCGAAGAGCCACTCATATAAAACGTGCTTAGTTTTGAAAGCGGTTTTCCATTCGTTTCCTTCCTTCATCCTAATTTGGTGATATCCTCTCTTATGATCAATCTTAGAAAGATGTTAGAACCATATAATTCATCAAGCATATCATCAAGTCTAGGGATAGGATGACGATACTTAACCGTTATATTATTGATTGCTCGACAATCAACACACATTCGTCAGCTTCCGTCTTTCTTGAGCATGAGTAGGACCAGAACGGCACAAGGACTCATGCTTTCCCAAATCTGTCCTTTCACCATGTATTCTTCAATTTGGCTTTGAAGCTCCTTTGTCTCCGTAGGATTCGTCTATTAGGTAGGCTTGTTCGGTAACAAGGCTTCGGGGACAAAGTCAATTTGATGCTCGATGTCTCGGACGGGTGGTAGACCATTGGGACATTCCTTCGGAAAGACGTCTTTGAATTTTTGAAAAAGTTCGGTCATTTTGCTAGGCAATACCTGCTTTTGCGCGCTTAAGTTAATGAAAGGCTCTTTAAAAAAGAAGAGTAAGTTCGTTTGGTTACTTCCCTTTGGCTTATTAAGCACTTTCTTTTCGTTGGCTCGGGTGCCAGAGTAAGCTGGGACTCAGAAACTTTCTTCTTTTCAATGGTCATCTGGTCCTGATAGACTTCCTAGGGCGTCATCAAAAGTAAGACGGTCTTTCGGCCCTTGAACTCAAAGATTTGACGGTTAGTGAACCCATCGTGAGTTACTTGGCGATCGGATTGCCATGGTCGCCTAAGTAGAATGTGGCTGGCGTCCATGGTCATTTTTCCATGGTCGTTGAGCCATTGTAACTTGTAAGGCTTCAGATGCGTTAATAACTCCATTCCTAGCTTTCGGACCATCGTTTCACTAGCAACGTTGGTGCAATTTCCTCCATCAATGATTAGGCTGCAGACTTTGCCTTTGACGATGCATCGAGAGTGAAACAGATTCTCTCGTAGCTCATCTTCTTCCTTCGTGGTCATGATGCTTAACGTTTGGATAGCGACCAATAGATCACCTTTTTGTAGTAGGCTCATGATCGGATGGCTCTTCTTCGGATTGCTCATCCTCGAACACGAATTCGCCATTGTTTCGGAGGATCATAACCCTTTAGTTGGAACACTCGTTTGCATAGTTTCCAAAGTTGTGACACTTGTAGCATTTGATGTCTCGTGATCGTAACTTACCCTTTCTTTTCAGGTTAATTTCTTCGGATTTTGGCCTGTTGATCGGCTTGGTTTCCTTCGGGTACTCAAAACGCCCTTCCTTATGGTAGCTCGGTGTCCGGGAGTCGTAGCTCAGATGGGCATTCTTTCGCTTAAGCTGCTTCTCCAACATGACCACCTTGTGGAATAATTCTTTAAGTTCCACATAATGTTGGACTTCGAGAAGATCGATGATGTTTCGGTTAAAGCCGCCCCTAAACCGAGACATAATTGCTTCAACATCTTCTTGGATATCGGTCCGGAGCATAAGTGTTTCCATCTCTTTGAAGTACTCTAACATGGACCTTCCTCTTTGGGCGAGATTCCTTAGCCGAAAATGTAATTTTCGGTGATAATGGCTCGGGACGAAACGCCTTCTCATTAGGATCTTCAATTGATTCCACATTTTAATGGGATTGTCTTCGATATGCCTTCAGGTGGTGACGAGTTGATCCCACCAACTTAGAGCGTAGTCTTTAGACTCGGTAGGGGCTAGTTTTACTCGTTCGGCTTTGGTGTATTCCCC
Source organism: Anastatica hierochuntica (assembly GCA_900406275.1). Classification (NCBI taxonomy): domain Eukaryota; kingdom Viridiplantae; phylum Streptophyta; class Magnoliopsida; order Brassicales; family Brassicaceae; genus Anastatica; species Anastatica hierochuntica. The sequence continues at coordinate 20,600 of OVAN01004631.1, forward strand.
ACAGTTAAAGACGGTCTCAATCTTTTTCTCCCATTCCAATTATTCTTCGAGATCATTCGTTCCTTTAAACGAAGGGAGTTGGAGCTTTAAACCGGAGAAGTTGCTGCGCGGTTGGCGTTTGTCACGGTCTCTTCGTGGTCACGGTCACGGTCACAGTGCCTTCGCCGATTTCGGTGAGCATTGGACGATTGAATATAGTACTCAGTCGTGGTGAGATTTCATGTCTTACGGTCGGATTCGCTATGTTCGGAGTGTCCGGTTTCTTCTTTGAAGCCAAGAATATTCGGTCGAGCTTCTCGTCCATCATTTTCGCCATGTTCGCCGTGATGGCGACGAAAAGAGCTTGATTGTCACTTGTCTCAAACATGGTACCAGCAAGAAAGAATCACGAAAAATCCGAGTACAAATGTTCACGAGAACTTAAGAGAATCTCAACATAACTTAGTAAAAATTAGAAAATGAAAAGTACGGAAAAGTATAGTTCAGAAAGATACAACCTGTCGGGAAGTGTTCTGATATCACTTGATGTGATCCTTGTCCAGAACAAGGATCGACTCCTAGGATGTGCTTCTCGTCTTGATGGTTGAGAGGATTGTAGCGGAAGACTTGTAGGGTTTAAGGGTTATGAACGTTCGAATAAGGATGTACGAACGGTTGGATGGATGGATGCGTAAAGGAACATACATTCTGATGGGAACGGACGTTCAAATGAGATGGATGAGGTAGAGGCTGAACGATCAATTCTCGGAAGTACTCGAACACGAAGTAAATCAAAGATATCTCGATTACTCGTGATGGCGAGAGGATGATCCCGAACGACGATGCATGGATCGTTTGAACCTTCCGAAGAGGGATGGAAAGCTCTCGAACTTTCGGCTTAGATTCATTAAGGAAGAAATTCCTAACGTGTTAAGTTTCTTTTGATTTCTAGAGAGAGAATAAAAAGAGAGAGAAAGTTATTAAAATGTTGGATGATTTATAAATGAAGAGAGGTGTTCCTTATATAGAAAAAGAGTTGGGTAGGAAGCACCCTTATTAAACGAAAAACATTAAATAAAGACAACAACTTCAAGAAGACTACTTCCTAAATACTTTTGGACGGAAAATTTATTAGTCTTCTTGAGTCTTCATCTTCGTGGACCCTTTTTCATTAATGGGCTCGAGAAATAGTCTTGGGACTTGCCTCGTTAAAAACCTTTCTAGGAAAAACCGGTGGGACAAAACCGAGAGAAGGAAAAAAGAGTGCAAGACCCGACACCTCCATTAATGACAAATTTTGGAGGCTTGAATCATGATCAGTGTGATCGGATAAACACTCGCTAAGCGGCCCGGATCCTGTCGGATAAGTACTTGGACGACACGGTTGAGCTGCTGCGTCTTGGATCGGGGTATGGGACTAAATGATTCGTCTAAATCATTTTATGGATCCAGCTGCTCCTTGGCTACGGTTTCCTTGGGTACAAGCTGTTCGTCCGCAGGTTCCGTCATCTCATGGTCGTTGGCCATGATCACATCATATATGAAAATCAATCAACTTTTGTGCCAAAAAGATTAATTTTAGATAATGTCCTCTTTACTCATGAGATCTTACATTGTCGTCATCGCTCAAAAGCCATCAAAAGAGGAGCCATGGTGGTCAAGACAGGCATGAGTATTTAGTGGACTTTCTTACTTCGTGTGTTGGAGAAGTTCAGTTTCTATCGTGTATGGATAAATTGGATAATGGAATGCATAACTACTGTGTCGTACTCGTTCCTTCTAAATGGATCCCCCAAGGCCATGTTTTACCTTCAAGAGGACTAAGGCAAAGAGATCCTCTTTCTCATTTTCTTTTTGTCCTTTGTACAGAGATCCTTTCTGGTTTTTGTCAACGAGCGCAAGAGGATGGGAATTTACTCAAAATCAAAGTGTCACGGTTTAGTTCTTCCATCAATCATCTTCTCTTTGCATATGGCACGATGTTCATCTGCTAGTCTGACTTGGCAAGTGTACACGCCTTACAGAAGCTCATTAAGGGATATGAACTTGCTTCAGGACAATCCATTTTTCTTTCTAAGTCGTCCATTATATTTGCCTCTAAGACTCCGCCCTCTCGTCGGTTGTTAGTTAAGAATGTTCTCCGAATCTTCAAAGAAGGGGGCATTGGTAAATATCTGGGTTTATCTGAGCACTTAGGTCAGCGGAAACGAGACATCTTTGCCTATATTATTGATAGGATCAAACAGAAGGCTTAGGGTTGGTCTTCGCGGTTCCTTTCTTCAGCTAGCAAGCAGTTGATGCTCAAGTCTGTCTTATCGGCGATTCCCACTTATGCCATGTCTTTTTTAAGCTCCCTGCCTCACTGTGTAAGCACATTCAATCAGCATTGACACGATTTTGGTAGAATGATAAGCAAAATGTTAGGAAGATGTCTTGGATTTCTTGGGAAAGGCTTTCACAACCACGAGTAGCGGGCGACCTTCTCTATCTTGTCTTTGGTCAGGACATCTTCTTGCTAAATGACCCAATTCTCCGCAAATAAAACAAGAGATTGGACCATTCACAGGTCGTCCTCCATTTCCTCTTCCACTGCCTCTTCCTCGATTCATTTGCCATAGGTTACTCTTTCTTCGGACATTTGGAAACTCACTTATTTGAGTTAATCCCATAGCCTTTTTCGTGTCTTCCTCTGTGGCCAAACCTTTTTCCATATTCACGGCTCGCTCTACTAACTCATACAAACTTTGAAATGCTACTACTTGGAAGCGACTACGAAGCTCAGACCGCATTCCTCTCAAGAACCTGTGGATCAATGCTCCTTCATTCCCTGCTCTGTAAGGTGAATACTTTCTTAGTCGGATATATTCTGCCTCATATTTCCGGACACTTGTGTCTCCTTGAGTTAATTCTAAAAATTTTGTTTCCAATCTATCTCTTGCTTCAGGAGGGAAGAATTTTCGTTCAAAATCCTTTCGAAAATCATCCCAACTAGTACATCTCCCTGCGTAATGTTCTTACACGTTGTCCCAACAATAAGACGCGTCCTATATTAAATAGTATACCGCCACTTCCTTTTTAAACTCGTCAGGACATCAGACTGCTCAAAAGTTTTTCTCCAAATTTCTCAACCAAGATGTCGCCTCAAAGGGGTCTGTTCCTCCAGAGTACTTAACAGTTCTGAGATCTTCATTAACCTTACCATTAATGTAGCCTCTCCGGTGATCCTCCAGTACTGCTTGGCATATCATGCGGTTCAGGTGTCCTCCTCTGATGCCTTGAGTCAGACACATCTTGCCTTTCTACATAACTCGGTTGTGGTCTAGGCATTCTTGATAATGAGTTTCTACCTCTCAGTTCATGATATCGCTCCTCCTGCTCATAATCCATCTGTGAATACACCAGATTCCTTCTGGTTGACTCATGGTCATGCTCTACTACTCGATTATGCCCCAAAGCTACCCATGAGTCACCTGATACTTCATGATTTGGGTATCTCGAAAGGATTACCATTGGTTCCTCACTCCTTGTTCGTCTTGGAAACATTCTGCAATACAATTTCAAGGTAAATCCTAACCTTACTTAAACGAAAGAAGAAGCATGTTGGTTTCCTAATATGCCTTTTGCGACACATTTGACTCGATAAAACATTTAAAAACTGAGTCGCATGTGAACATAGAGAACCATGCTCTAATACCACCTTCATTGTAACACCCCCGAACAAGATTAGGTTAAAGTCAACTCAATTGGTCGCACAACAATCAAACAAGAACATGCACGACCAACTAAGTAACTCTTACCCACGCCTTGGTCAAAGATATTACAACTACATATCCAGGACATTTAATCTGAGGATCTCAGAACAAGAACATACTTTATATATATCATTTAGGTTTAAACCATATTAAACAGATATATTCTCGGTGGATATTGTAAACATACTACTTATTACAAATATACTTTTTCTTTGCAAAAAGGCAGCAAATCTACACCATCAACTAATGCTTCTTCAAAACCCACTTATTATCCCACTAGGGTTACCTGCAAAACGAAGAGTCTAATGAGCAACTATTTTGCTCAGTGAGTTCGAATGCAATGAACTTATTCACGTGTAAAGCAATTCAAACATATCAAGAATTAAATCACAATCATCCACTCGCTCGTAAGTGTTTGAACCCGTTGGATCATCGAGACTTGTCCCTTGCCATTGGTAATTCCACCCACCATCATCCACAATCCATACTCAGCATTCCACATTCCACAATCCACAATCCACAATCCCTCACACATCCCTTCTTGCGACCATTGACCCTAGACACAAAGTCTAAAAATTCGATGGCCTAGATCACACACAACTTGCCGTATCGTCATGCGGACTGCCTGCACCGGTCGAGGGTAGCTAGCCCTACCACCGTGCTCAACATAACCTGTCGGGACTAATTTTGGTACGACCCCGACAAGCTATGACCTCTAGGTGGATACTGTTGGAAGACGAGCTTTACAATTTGTAATGACCTAACAACCGCTCCTAGCCCGCAAGATTGACGGGGTCTAGTTGTAGTAAGAAAGATATCGTCCAAGGATTGAATAGTTTAGAAGAGTTTAAGCAAAGAGAATGACATTAGAAAAACTAGTCTAGGGAGCAACCTAGTAAGAGGTGTCACAAGTCTCTACTAGATCTATCCTTAGTGAGGTAGCAATCATGAACAAGTGCATAAAAGAAAGGCAATAAGTAAAAGCAATTATTAAAGGGCACTAAGCAAAGCACAAAGTAAATAACTTGTAAGCAATAAGA
>OVAN01004632.1:0-25370 GCA_900406275.1 Anastatica hierochuntica
GCGATCTTGGACGTTGATTTCGAGATGACCATTTTTGACACCAACAAAGGTTTTGTCTAGATTTTTAGGAAGAATTGGTTCAGAAAAAATAGAGGAAGTAAATGCTTTGGATGCACAAAATTTTTCGGCTACCACCTTGTTTTTTCTTATTGTCTTACACTACTTGTTGAGAGAAACCAATAAAAATAGAGTTAACCATCTATTTCAAACATTTCTTCATATAAAAACCATTTCAAAAACACCAAAATGATTGAATAAGATACATTTTCCATAGGTGAAGAACCCACTCCTATGCTTAAACAAATGTAAAAGGGAATTGGCAATAGAATGGTCTATGGATACTTAGCTTAGATTCTAAAGGTTGGTTTTGTGATGATCATGGCGAAGTACTTAGAATTTTAGATGATCTTTGCACCATTATAATTTTCTTTAGGACATTGAGCAATATGACATTTCTTTCTATTGTGGTTTTGATTTCCCACTTTTAAACCTCGCTTCCGGATTTCATCTTTGTTGTTTGCTTGAGGACAAGTAAAGAGAAAATTTGGGGGAGTTGTTGTGTCTAGTTTTTAGTACATTTTTGAGTTCATTTTATCCTTGCTATAGTTGAATTTAGGGTGTACGTATTGCATTTAAGAGATAGAATTCATCTTGTCTCCGAGTTACATCTAGCTTAGAAATTTTTGCATTTGCATACATCTTTTTTGCATTTGTAAGTACAACCTTTGGATGAGAAATTTGAGAGTTTAGAGCAATAGATTCATGGTGATTAAATGATGAAAAAAAGAGGAATCAAGAGCCAAAAGCATATGGGAATGGTGGAAGCAAAGGTGCAAGCCACTATCGACCATGTTGTTCGATAATCACTTGCACATGTGATATTTATGAATATTGCATGATTTAGGTTTTAGAATTTAGTTACATTCTCATAAAGTTTAGGTTAGTTTCTGGTAGTTTTTGTATAAGTTCGTAAGAAAAGTCTTTAGTTTCGTTTAGGAGTCTTAGGAAATGCATTTGTACATTCTTTTCCTCTCTTCTACCCTATTTCAGGTTACCTTGATCAAGATGGAGGAACCCTGGGACTCCAACGCAAGCACGGACTCGTTTAGTACCAAATGCAGGAGGCTGGCAGTCCAGGCCACACTGGGTGGCAGTCCACAATCTTCAGAACAACCCGCAACAAGCCACATCTCAAGTCTAGCGGTACAAGAGGCTCTGGCTGGTGGTCCACAACCCCAAGCCAGACCGCCAGCCATGCTGAAAAGAGAGTTGGCGGTTCAGAGGGGTTTGGGTGGCGATTCTGAGGGGTTTGGCTGGCGGTTCAGAGGGGTTTGACAGGTGGTTCAGAGTGGTTTGGCTGGCGGTCCACAACCCTGAACCCAGACCGCCAACCTTGTCTTAAACTCTTAAGACCAGACTTCTAGCTTTCTATAAATACTCTTCTTAAACATGAGAAAACCCTAAGTTTTACTATACCATTGAACTCTTTGTCTCTCTTTTGGATCTTGAGCAATCTTTGTTAATCAATACAAAAGTTTGCATCTTTATCATTCCGTCTTCTTTCTTTATGTTTTCTATGAGTTTATCTTTGGTTTTTATGAGTTATTTGAGCATGAATAATGAGTAGTCATCTAGTGTAAGCATGAGTTAGGTTGATCAAGTTAGATCTAAGTAATAATCGTGATGTTAGAGGTTGAGTTCATATAGATTTACATGATTTAGGGATGCTTAAAGCTAGATTTGAAGTGATCAATCAAATCCTAGATCCTAAGGCTTTCACACATGGAAGGTGTTCGATGAAATGCCTGAGAGAATATAAATCATAATTTGCATTCTTAGCCTATGGGAATAGATGATTAAAGGTGTTAAGTAGGCTATTGCGCTTGTGTTTAATGATTATTGAACTTAGGATTTCTATCGGGAGATTAGCTCTATCTTATTACATTAAATGAATTAGAATCATGGAAATGATCTAATTGACTTGTGACCGTGCCTTTGAAATGAGCTTCATTACCTCAAACTTGAATTTGATTAGCATTTAGATTTTCTGATCATGCACCTAACTCATTGCTTGGATGCTCTTTATCATTGAATCTTTCTTAAGTAATATTAGTGTTTGAGTTTGCTTTTTTAGTCATTGTTATCTTGTTTTGTTTTGCTTATTTGATTGTTTTGAGTTTGAAAACCAATCGCTTTTATAGACTTAGATTAAATGTGTAGAAGAATTTCTCGTTGTGGTTCGATAACCCTAAGTACTACAATGTCTAACCTTATTATTGAAGCCTAGATATTGAGTCTTAGTATCTAAAGCTTGATTGAAATTCCATCATTGTCAAGTTTTTTGCACCGTTGCTGGGGAGCAACATAATTTCACATTTAGTCTTTGTTAGTTTGTTGAGACTAAGTCATTTCTTTTATTTAAAGTTAGTAACTCTTGTTTACTCTGTGTTCTTGTCTTTGAAGGTGCATGAACTTGCAAAGTAGTGGTCCATCAAATTTGATCCCACAAGTGGAAGACATACGACGATTGGAAATAGATAATACAAGAGCAAGGAGGGAAAGAGAGGCTTGAGCATCTACAACATTTGGGCACGAATAATTCTCATCCCATTGGTAATCAAGGAAACAATATGGGAGACAACAACCAAGCTCAAGGGATTGGAATCCATGACCGAGGACATCCTAGAGCATTAAGGACAGGTTCTTATGATGAACCCAACACGAGGAGGGTTAGGATGGGTATCCAACCTCCTGCGGTAGTACCCAATAACTTTGATATAAAACATAGTCTCATCAACATGGTCTAAAACAACAAGTTTAATTGTCGACCGACGGAAAACTCTCTAGACTACCTTGATGAGTTTGAGATGCTTTGCAGGACGATAAAGATAAATGAGGTTAGTGAGGAAGCCATCAAAATGATACTATTCCCCTTCTCGTAAGGTGATATGGCCGCCTAATGGGAGAAAAATATCTCCACGGAATTAGTCTCTACATGGGCTCAAGTGGAGAAGGAGTTCATGACGAAGTTCTTCCGAAGCATAAAACGGAAAAAAATCCAAAACGACATCACAAGCTTCAAACAAGGGTATAATGACTCATTTTATGAAGATTGGGAAAGTTTGAAATCTTATATTAGATCATGCCCGCATCACGGTGTAGCTAAAGATGCTTTGCTAGGGATTTTCCATCGCGGTTGTTTGGAAAAACATTTGAACTCCCTTGACATGTCAACCAATGGAAACTTCGCCAACTTGGATGTTGAGGAAGGCAAAGAACTCATGGAGAACTTAACTCAAAGCAACCAAAGTTATGGCTGCGATAAAGATGGGACATACTGAGATGATTCTCGATTGCAAGAGATTAATGAAAAGATTGATAAGCTAAACAAGTTGAATCAAAGATCCATGAATGTGGGAACTGAAATTTGCAATGTCGATTTTCGTATTCAAAGGAAATCTAGGAAACCTAACTTTCCTTGGGGTCCCGGATTTCTGCTAAACCAAACAACGACAGATCAAAAGTACGAAGAAAATAGACGACGAAGTAAAAGTAAAAGAAAAATAAAAATTAGAGTTTGAGCAATAGAGATCTTATTCCGAATCTGTGTTGAGTGTTACAACAGGTGATAGGTCGTGGCCGCGAGAGCTGTCGGCGAGTATCCTAATTCTAACAGTGTAAGACTTGTAAACCTAGTTGAGACGCAGCTCCCTAACAAAAACGAAAATAAAACCTAATTGCTCTAAGTGTGAATTGTGAAGAAGTTTTTCTGTGTCCCTCGTTCTTCTCCTTAGCCTCCCTTTTATATGCCTTTGTAGATTAATCCGGTTTCCTTTTCCGCACTAAATTTGAGTATATCTTTCTGCGGAAATATTCCTTTTTCTAGAATATTCCATATCTTCACGATTTTTTCATATTTATCTCCAGACTTTGACTTTATCGTGTTTTCCTTTTGTCTTTCATGGAACTCGGGTAAATCGTTGACTTAGTTGGGCTCATTCTCGTTCCGCAATTGTAAGTGGACTTTTGTGGCGTTTTGGGCCTTCCTGGGCCGTTTTGCGATTAAGTGATTTTATCGATTTCTTTCGAAGAAATCGGACTTTGTACGACTACGCGGCGACGCTTTCGCGAAATGATAAGACAGATCGTATAGTTAAGACAATGTCGGTGTTCGAGTTAACCGTTATCGTTTTATACGGTCGATTCGAAGATTTTATGAAAAGAACAAGTCTTTACGATTATTGCCGCAAAACTTCAACGAAAACTCCAATCGAGACGATACAAGAGACAATCGAATTGAGATTCAAAGGAAAAGATGATCGAGAGGACGTGGTCTAGTTAATTGTGGGCGACTAGACGTTATCAGTGTCTAGTCTCCCATGAGTGACTAGACTCGTGCCTAAGTCTAGTTGCCCATGGGCGGCTAGACAAGGTTCGTGTCTAGTCGACCATGGGCAACTAGACATGGTCCGTGTCTAGTCGCCCATGGGTGACAAGACTTTGGCACGAGTCTAGTCGCCCATGGGCAACTAGACAAGGTTTGTGTCTAATCGCCCATGGGCGACTAGAGATGGTCCGTGTCTAGTCGCCCACGGNAGTAGACATGGTTCGTGTCTAGTCACCCATAGGTGACTAGACTTTCGTGAGAGTATAGTCGCCCAAGGGCGCCTAGATATGGTTTGTGTATAGTCGCCCATGGGCGATTAGACATGGTCTGTGTCTAGTTGCCCAAGGGACACTAGACTTTGGCACGAGTCTAGTCGCCTATGGGCGACTAGACCTGGTTTGAGTCTAGTCGGCCATGGGTGACTAGACATGGTTTGTGTCTAATCGCCCATAGGCGACTAGACGTGGCTCGTGTCTAGTCGTCCATGGGTAGCTAGACTTTCGGGAATGGGCGACTAGACTATTGGGAAGAATCTAGTCGCCCAATGCCGACAAGACCTTTCTCTTGTCTTCGAAACAATGAGATTATCCGATGTTTACGGTGATTTCTTATCACCACGAAACTAGTATCTCGAGATCTCTTGAGACTCATTCGGGAATCTTGGGCGTTGGTTTCGATGTTTACCGTTTTTGACCCCAACAGTTAGCCCCCTAGGTCGCAGGTTTCGATTGTGACTCTTGCGGGTGAGTGGTGTGTGTTTTAATAGAAATCTACGGCCGAGATGGTTGTGAAGACAAATTTTATCGATTATTTTATTGCGTAGAAATCCTTATAAATATTGGCTTCCCTCTCTTATTCCTTATTCATTCCTCACTTCTTCAAACTTTTTAATTTGAGAGCTATAACTTCCTCTTGTTATGGAAAAAAGGCAATGGCGCTGAGGTGGGTGCCGCCCCGAAGAGTTCCCCGAATCGTGATGATGTCCTGATACACATGGTCGAATACCTTGCTTTCTAAGAGGATCTATCTCGTCGAGAAGTCGAGACGGGGGACATCGCTATTGCCGCTCTAGTGGGCTCTCCGATCCCGGTCGCGCCATTAGCTCCCGCATCGGCGTCGCTACCCCTTCTCCAATTGTTCCTGAAGGTGGGACGATCCATCCGACGGGTTCTTCGACGACTCCCGTTCCTGTTGGCGATTCAGAGCAAGAGCCCGAGTCGATGCCTCCTCCACCGGCGAGGCGAGAGATCGTCTTAGGCCTACGTGCTTCTTGTGCCACTCCGGCCGTTGTTTTGGTGGGGCGCCAGAGGGTCTGTGTCAACATGGACGTGACTAGGAAGAAGAGGCGCGTTAGAGGGATTGAGGTTGGACCCTCGCCACTAGGAGCTTCTGGCCTGGATGCGAGGTCGCAGTTTCGTGCCAAGATTCGTTTCGTGACTCTTTTCTCATTGCGTTAGATTCCCTTCCCCTTTATTTTTTACTCTCTCTTTCGCATAATTTGTATCTTTGATCGACGAGATGCTTAATGACTGCGGGTCGGAGATCGAGCGTCTTAAGAAAGAGCTTGTCGAATCGATGGACCAGTCATTGTAGTTTGAGAGGAAGTTTGAGGTTATCGAGCCCTTAAGGTATCTCGGTTAGAGACTCGGATTAGGAGCTCGAGAGAGATCTCAAGAAGACGGCGAGCTCATTGCTTAAGGAAAAGACGGATAGGAAGGCTAAAGCCTCGAAGTTGCATCGCTTGCGGTGTCGCATATAGCGCGAGGAAAGCTCATGAAGTCGTGGGATTGCAGAGGCCATGGCTGAGTCGACGGCTGCCCTGTACACCGAATCTCGGACTCGCTTCACCAAGATTGCAATATCTCTCGACTCACTGATGGATGTTGACAGCAGGGATCTCGCCCTGGTGGTTATCAAAGGGGCGATGAGCGAGATTCAAACGTTTATTGACGAAGAGTCCCCGTCTCGGCAAGCCAAAGAGCCCAAGTTGTCCGCTCGTAAGGCAGAGCTGGAGGCTGCTGAGGGGGACTTCGGTTCTATCTTCACCGCTCTGAAATCTGACTGTGCCCTTCCGTCGTTTTCCGATAGCCCTAAGAGGTAGGATCCTGCGGACATTGAGCTTCGTGACGCTGTGGAGGGGGGAGGAGATGACGTGGCTCTGACTTCTGGTGATGTAGCGGGTGAGGACGTGGTCCTAACCATGGATGATGAGTGAGGTGGTAGTCCCATTCGGGGCATTTGTCTTTGCTATGGTTTGTTTTGGTCAGATATGGTTGTTTTTTGGTTTTCACTTTTTTTTGTATGTTTTGGGACTAGCCGTATGTCGCTATGAATCGCTTTCCGCTTTGCGGTTTTGCATCAATGAATATCGTTTTTATTTCGATTTAATAGTGTATGAGTAGCGCTGCTTATGTGGAGACAAATTATGAGTTGTCATCTCATATCTGTTCCTTGAAGGATTGTTATATTCGTTGTTTGTTTCGGGTGCTAGTTTTTGAGAGACTTATTCTTTTGGATTCTTGTAAACACGAATATAGACAAAGAGACAAGTTTTGGGATCTCGTACCGGTTAGATACTATGTCTTAAGATGTTTAAGACCAATGTGTTGGGTTTAGGGCAAGACCTAGGTTTACTCTCAGTTTTAGGGCGTGCGGTGGCTAATTTTGGCTTAAGTTTCCCGTTTTCGATTTCGATTTGGTTCTCGGCTTATATGGTTTTGCATCAATCAAGAACCGAGCATCTCTCCAAAGACAATTTCTAAGTCGTCTGGAAGTGCTGACCAAAATTTCCGATTTCTTTTATAACACTCTATTATCCTAGTCGGATGTATGAGAGCTATCTCTACGAGATGGCTTAGTCTGTTTAGGATGTTGCGAGTTTGTTGTGATCAACAACAAACTTTACTAGTAGATATTACCTTTTATAAGTCTTCGCGAAGGATTTGTGTTTTTACCGAAGAAGGTCTGTTGTCGAAAAACGGTTCTTCAAACGTCTGCGACGTCTCACGATGTTGAATATTGATTTCTCTTTTGTATGTCGTGCTTCGTGCTTGAAGCGTTTACGGGCTTAAAAAGTTTGTTGGGGTGTATTTTGTGAGCATAGGCTGCCGAGCATTTTAAAAATGTTGGGTTTGAGAAAGCGGATGTTTCGAATTTTGAGACTATACGAGTGTAAGTATACGTACTCGGTCCCCCCTTTTTTAGAGAGGGGGACGACTGTAATCGTCTTTCGACGAGTTTCCTACGTATCCCTTTTCGGGGATCAGGCCATCCCCTAGTTCAATTTATCGTTAACGTTGTTGTTTAGTGATAGTATTTTTGAGATGCATTGCGTTCCAGGTTCTACGAATTTTGACGTCCTGCATTGTGGCAAATTCATACGCTCCTGGTCGGACTATTTTCATGACCTTGTATGGTCCCTCCCAGTTTGCTCCGAGTTTCCCCGCCTTTCGTTCTCCGGTATTTTGGAAAACTTTGCGTAGAACTAGATCGGCTTCCTTGAATATGTGGCTGCGTACGTTTGAGTTGTAGTACTTTGTCGCTGCTTGTTGGTAGTTTTTGATTCGTCTGCGGGCCTGGTCTCGGTGCTCATTGATGAGGTTGAGATCATCCAGCAGCATTAGACTGTTCATGTCTTCTTGTTCGGAGAGTAGTCGCCTGCGTATCCCGGGGAATTCGACTTCCGCTAGGACAATGCATTATATCCCGTATACGAGGGCGAAGGGAGTTTCTCATGTTGCTCTTCTCAGAATTGTTCTCTCTGACCAAAGGACCCCTTCGAGTTCTTCTGCCCATCGACCCTTTTTAGCGTCCAAGCGTTTTTTGAGTCTGTCTAAGATGGTCTTGTTAATGGTTTCTGCCTGGCCATTGCCTTGCGGATACCTTGGGTTGATTTAGTCAGTCATATCTTCCATTTTTCGCAAAAAACGCCTCGAATCTTGTTGAAATGAGCTGGGGTCCATTGTCCGTTACGAACTCGTATGGGACTCTGTGTCTGCATATAATGTTTTTCCACACGACACTTTCAACTTCCGAGTCTTTGATCCTAGCGTATGAGTCTGCTTTGACCCATTTCGAGAAGAAGTCGGTCAAGACTAGCAGGAAGCGTTTTCGCTTAGATTTATGCATAGGGCCAACAATACCCATTGACCATCGCATGAATGGGTATGGTGCTGAAATACAGGAAAAAATCTCCGCAGGGTGGTGGATTGTTGGCGCATGCCTTTGGTAATTTTTGCATTTGCGTGCGAATTTCTCGCAAATCTTGACCAATATCAGCCAATAATATTCGTGGCGCTTGATTTTGATTGCGAGGGATCTCCCGCCTATGTGATTTCCGCAAGATCTAGAGTGGACTTCTTCCACAATTTTTTGTGATTCGCCTCCCTCTACGCATGTCATAAGCGGCCCGGAGAATCTCCATTTGTAGATTTTCACGTCTACTAATACATATCGGGATGTCTTGATTTTAGCTTTTCGGGCTGCCCATTTTTCGTCAGGGAGTGCTCCTTCGATTATCTATGCTCGAATTTTCTTGAACCACGGCGTATCGCAACCATATTCAGATTATTTCAAGTTATGTTCAAGACATGTGTTAGCTTCGTTGACGTCCTCGTCTTGTGACTCGATTAGATTTGCGACGATTTGAGGGTCGATGCTTGGATGTTCAATGAACTCCACGGAAATTACCCGCCTAAGACTTGGGTCCGAGCTTGACGCCAAGGCTTCCAACGCATCGGCCTGCGTGTTTTCCGAGCGAGGAATTCGCGTGAGAGTGAATTGGTTGAAGTCCTTGGTGAGATCTTGAACGAGTTTCAAATATGATTCCATCCTTCCGTCTCCGTCTTCGTATTCGCCGATGAATTGGTTCACGACGAGTTGAGAGTCGCAGTACGCGTGGATATTGCGTTTTTACATCCGCGAACCAATGGTAATCCGGTAATAAGTGCTTCGTATTCGGCTTCGTTGTTTGAAGCGTGAAACATCAATAAGAATGATTGTTTCAATACTTCACCAGTTGGTGAAGCGAGCCGAATAACGATTCCCCAACCTTGCCTGGACGAGGATCCAATGTCATGAAGTGTCCAAATTGCCTTCGGTTCATGATTTGCCGTGTTTTCCATAGGGAGCTCTACCAAGAAATCGACAAGTACCCGTGACTTTGCACAAGTCTTTGTTCCGTACTCGATATCGTATTCGCTCAACTCGATTGCCCATTTTGCTAATCGTCCTGAATGATTGGGGCTACGCAAAATTGTCCGTAGCAATAATGAATTGAGTATGATTATCGTGTGCGATTGGAAGTATGGTCTTAGTTTTCGTGTTGACATTACGACGACGAGCGCAAGTTTTTCCATCAGCGGATATCGCGTATCAGCGTCTAACAAGGTTTTACTTATGTAAAAAATTGGTTTCTGTTCGCCATATTCTTCTCTTATGAGAACGCCGCTTACAATTGTAGCTGATACCGCGATATACAGGAACAAGGGCTCTCCGACGACATGTTTTGCGAGAACTGGAAGTATGGTTAAATAATGCTTTAATTGTTGGAAAGCTTTTCCGCATTGCTCGGACCATGCGAAATTTTTGTTCCCTTTCAAAATGTCGTAAAAGGGAGACACGTGTCTGTTGAACGCGAGATGAAGCGATTGAGTGCGGCGGGTCTCCCGGTCAGTCTCTGTACTTCTCGCTTGTTTTTCGGAGAGGCCATCTCGACCAATTCATTGATTTGTTTTGAGTTAGCCTCGATCCCTCGGTATGTGATGAGATATCCGAGAAATTCTCCTGATTCCACATCGAACCTACATTTCGCTGGGTTGAGCAGCTCGAAACATTTTTGTAGATCGGCGATGTATTTTTGCTCCTCGAGAGATTTTACGAGCATATCAACAATGTATACCTCCATAGACTTCCCGAGCTGCTCGGAGGACATACGATTGACGAGTCATTGATAGGTTGCCCCGACGTTTTTGAGGCCAAAAGGCATTATCTTGTAACAATACATGCCGCGGTCGGTGATGACCGTAATTTTCTCACGATCGTCTGGATTCATCATGATCTGATTGTATCCCAAGAAAGCATCCATGAATGACAAGAGCTTGTTTCCCGTCGTGGCCTCTACCAGGCAATCAATGTGCGGTAAAGAAAAGCTGTCCTTTGGCCTCTC
Source organism: Anastatica hierochuntica (assembly GCA_900406275.1). Lineage (NCBI taxonomy): Eukaryota > Viridiplantae > Streptophyta > Magnoliopsida > Brassicales > Brassicaceae > Anastatica > Anastatica hierochuntica. Next base: position 10,554 of record OVAN01004632.1, read on the forward strand.
ATTGTCCCATTGGGCGACTAGGCTCGTGCCAAGTCTAGTCGCCCAACGGGCGACTAGACTCATGACACGTCTAGTCGCCCATTGGGCGACTTGACCCTCGTAAGGTCTAGTCGCCCGGGTGACTAGACACAGATAAATGTCTAGTCGCCCACGGTTGAATAGACCAAGTCCTATCGATCCTCTTCTACTTCAAATCTCGGTTCGATTGTCTCTTGTTTGTTCTCGATTGGAGTTTCCGTTTAAGTTTCGCGACAATAATCGTAAAAACTTGTTCTTTTCTTAAAAGCTTCGTATCGATCGTGTAAAACGATAACGATTAACTTGAACACCGACATTGTCTTAACTATACGACCGGTCTTATCACTTCGCGAAACCATCACCGCGTAATCGTACGAATAACGATTTCCACAAAAGAAATCGTAAAAATAACTTAGTCGCAAAACGGCCCACGAAGGCCCAAAAGGCGATAAAAGTTCACTTACGATTTCAGAAAGAGAATGGGCCCAACTGCATCAACGATTCATCCGAGTTCCGCGAAAAATAAAAGGAAAACACGATAAAGTCAAAGTTTGAAGATAAATATAGAAAAATCATAAAGATAAGGAATATTCTCGAAAAAAGGAATATTTCCGTCGAAGGATATGCTCAAATCAAGGGCAGAAAAGGAAACAATATCAACTTACGAAGGCATATAAAAGAGGGGCTAAGGAGAAGAACGAGGGGAGACACATAATCCTTCTTCACAATTCACATTTAGAGCTTTAGGTTTATTTTCGTGTTTTGCTAGCAAGTTGAATCAAAATTTGGTTTTCAAGTCTTACGCTGCTAGAACTAGGACACTCGCCGACAGCTCTCGCAGCCATGGCTTATCACCTGTTGTAACGCTCAACGCAGATTCGGAATAAGATCCCTATTGCTCTCTTTTCTTTCAATGATCTTTTAGTTTTACTTCGTCGTCTATTTTCTTCGTACTTTTGATCTGTTGTTGTTTGGTTTAGTAGAAATCTGGGACCTCAAGGAAAGTTAGAGTTTCCTAGCTTTTCTTCGATTACAATAATCGACAGTGCGAATTTCGGATCCCACATAAATTACAAAGAAATTAGGGACTAAGAAGACCTTTGTTACATCAAGGGGGGTATTACTCAAAGCCTTACAACCCTCCATTCAAGTATTGGAATAACAACCTTTTATATCGAAACCAAGATGGTGCTAACCCATCGAATCAAAACTACTTGACGCAAAAGGAGAGGCCATAAGGGCAAGCTCCAAGCAACTTCTCTCCAAAAGGTTCTTTCAAATTTCTAACCAACACAGGGAGCTCATCCATTTAATCTCCAAAAGGCGACGAAAACACCATCCTCATAAAGCAAGTATTGGATGGGCAAAATAAAGTCGCCTTTGATTTTAACAAGAGGATGGAAGATGTAGATTAAAAGATTGATGGTGTTTGGTGTGACCTAAACAAGAAGGTTAAGAATCTACTCGCTCACATGAAAACGCTAGAAAACCAAGTGGCCCAAATTGCTAGTTCTTCAAAGAATAACGGTAAATGGATCCTATCGGATAAACCCAAAGTGAATCCGAAGGACTTTTGCAAGATGGTCTTCGAAAATGACACCTTTGATAATCAAGCTGATGATGTGGTTAGTGAATTTGAGAGAGTTCTTGGATGTAAAGTTGATAATGATGGGATTATCCAATATCACGAAGATGAAGTGTTATAGAAAAAGGTTAAGGTTGAATGTTTTGATGAGATAATGGTCATTGTCCAATCTAACTCAAAGAAAGAGAAATTCACCCTTGAGAATGAGCCTTTAAGTAAGCCAAAGAGAGAAGGCGAGGAAGCTTTTGGTGGTGAGGCGAAAACTATAGAAAAGAAGCATGTGGTGGACTTACAAGTGGATGTGAAACCATACAAACCAACTCTTCCCTATCCCTAAAGACTCATTAAGCAACAACTCAAGGAATATATCGAGCATTTGGTACACAAAGTGGATATTGTCTCTTCCGGGTTAAGGGAGCTGGCTACAAAGAATCCTAAGCTCAAGGCTAGGATTGAGAGATACGAGCTAAGAAAGAAGAGCCTTGAAGTACTAGCTAGAAAGTATTGTGTGCTACCCGCTCTACCCGAGACAAGAGTTTCTAGGGAAGGTTGTGAAACCCGGAAAGTTTGTGGTACCGTGCTTGTTGGAAGAGGTATTTAAAGAAGAAGCTCTAGTGGACACTGGAGAGAGTGTCAATGTGATTTCATCCGACATGATTATCCAGTTTGGGATCAAAGAGGCAATCAAGCCCACTTCTCCAATAGCTTTGGGAGATTCATCCGTTAAGAAGCCCATCATAATACTTGAGACCTACCCTTTAAAAGTTGGGGATTGCGTTGTCCCTACGGATTTTTTTGTTGTCAACATATCGGGTGTGGGAAAGTTCTCCATGGTACTTGGAACGTCGTTCCTTGAAACCATCAGAGCAAGAATCGACTTTAACAGTAAGGAAGTTGCTCTTCCATACATTGACCCTGAGGTGTCTTACTAGATGATTAGTGCAAGAGATGAGATTTGTGGTACTTTGACTTTGGGTGATTTCCAAGAGCATGGAGGAATCAAAGAAGAAATTCTCAATCTAAGTGATGGTCTATTTGTTCAAGAAGCGACAAAGAACTATGAGCCAGCGGAAGAATTTGATTTGTTTGAGGATTTCAAAAGGATGTTTGGGTATGATGATGGTGAGGGTTGCTCAAAGGATGTTCCAAAAGTGGACTCCAAGAAGATAAGGAGGACTCGGAAAGGAAAAGGCAAGAAGAAACCACAACTAGTAGTAGATAATGAGATGATTTTTGCAAGTCGTGCCCTTGAGAACAAAATCTACAAGGAAGAGGACTACATCGAGAAGATGCCTTGTGGAAAGAAGATCGAGCCTTCTATGTGACTCATACCTATAGATGTTGAGGGTGGTGTTATTGAGTACAAGGTAAAGTGTAAAGGAATGCCCAAGCTGTTCTCGAGAGAAAGGACCAAACTTCCACGATGGGCTTTAGACAAAGGGTTGAAGTTCAAGATGGAGATGGCTTATAGAGTGATCACTTTAGATATGTTCAACAAGGAAGACAAAAGCACCAAAGATACTTGTTCCAACCTCCACTAATAAAGAAAGGAAACAACGTCAGACTAGTGACGATAACCAAGCACACTTTGGAGGCAACACCATGGTATCCTTGTATATATTTTAATTTATGTAATCCTTAAATAAGTTATGATTGTGTTGCTTTTGGTGGTTTTAAGTGTTTAGGTTCAAAATTTTGGGAGGGAACCCATTTCGAAAGTACCTGGTGGTCCAGAAGGAATTGACTGGCAGTCTGCAACTCCAGTCCTTGCCGCCAAAAGCTTGCAATCAGAAGGCCAGGAGGCTGGCGGTCCAGAGCACTCTGGTTGGCGGTCTGCAACGCAAAGCCAGACTGCCAGCCCCTCCTGCAACACACTTGGCAGTCAAGAGCACTCTGGCTGGAGGTCTACAACCCCGAGCCAGACCGCCAGACCGCCAGCCGCCAGGTAAGTCTTCTAAAACAACTTTTCTTCTTCCCAAAACACACTTCATCCATCTCTCTTCTCATTTGCTCGAAACTAGGGGAAGAAAAACTCAAACTTTCAAATTTTCTCTCATTTCCAAACCAATTTCTTTGCAAATTTTTGTTTTGAATCCAACATTTCAAGTCCTTTTGCTTAATTTCTGCTCTAGTTTAGATCTACACTAAATCTCTCTCGAGAACATAGGTAAATCTCTCATAACACTCTTTTGCTCAATCTCTTAAATCATTAGATTTTGATTATTCCAAGCTTGTAAGTATCATTGTTTAGATCTTTTATGCTTGGGTAAATGATTCACTCAACCATAACTTCATAGATTGAGTTGGGATTGTTGAGATTTTGGATTTCAAATTTAGGGTTATTAGATATTTTGAGAAAAATGAGAATTATCCAAACTTAGAGATTGTGGTTGTGATTAGTTTTTTATGGATTAAATGCTTTAGTTGGAACTTGATGTGGAGTTAATTTTTAGTTAACCCATAGTAGAAACCCATTGGTTTAGAATCTAAAGTTTAAAGTGTAATTCTTGGGTACCATGAGCATTGTGTAGGGTCAATTTTGATGATGGAAGTGGTTAATGCTTGGTAACATGTTGATGAGATGTGTTCTTTGTATAAAATGCTTTGGAACCTTCATTTTCCAAATTCTTTAGACTAACATATCTATTACTCTCTTTAAGGTACAATGGCAAGCTAAATGAGCACTCAAGGAAGCTACACAACTCACGCAGAAAATTGGGGACAACCAAGCTCCTCAAGAAGAGGAAAAATAATTGAGAGAACCGAATTGTTAGGATGGACAAGCGAAGAGATAGGACATCAAACCGAGCTTCGCCAACTAAAATTTCACCCGACAAGATTAGCCGATAAAGAAGTGATGAAAATAACAGGGATTTATGAACAAGTTGACGGCCTATTAGATAGAATGAATGTTCGGATTCTTCTATCAATGGATGAAGCGACATATCCGGAGCTAGCCCGACAATTTCTTGCTACATCACTTATGAAGAAGAGGAATTAGGGGAGATTGGAAGACTTTACTTCCGAATTGGACCAAACTGGAATTCACTCATATTCAACCGGTTTTGCGAATTGTATGGTTTTTTCGAGGGCAGGAACATTGAGCGTACCTCCGAAATTAAACCAAGTCTCGTTTCTTTGGAGGAACATTGCCACCGATGAACACTACAACTTCTTAGTAGCGAAAATGTCCAAGATCAAGATACCAACAATCCGCCATGCCATGAGGCTTCTCGGAAACATGTTGTTTGCAAGGGCACACCCTGGATGGTCAACTCTGATAGAGTTAGGACTTCTCTATGGTGCAAAAGGATATAAGCTCCATGACCACATCGGTAGGGCCATCGCTTTTTCAAGTTTTGATTTGTGCCAAGGGTCGACTTTCTTATTGCAGCTCATGGGCATACGAATTAACCTTTATCGATATGGAAAAGATGAGATACACATTGGTGGAATTCTCACTCCGCTCTTCCGTTTCTCATCCATTGACTTTACCCTCTACGAAGAGCTTTCAGATAGACTATACATGGATGAAGCATACCTATTGGAAATAAAGACATAGATGGGTCGCTACAATGAGCACTCACTCATGTATGTTTTCACAAGTGACGATGCTACACCACTTTGTTGCTTCCTCCCCAATAGTCGCTTCACCCACACGGAAGCCAACGACGACAACCAATTCCGCCTCCCAAAGAAATTCTATTTCAAAGTCCCGCGGCCACAAGCTTATAACCCTTCCGAGTGGTGATCAAGGTACCTTTTCTTCCATTGTAAATACCACTCTTTCTTTTATTTTTCTTTTAATTTTGGTTGTTGGTCTCCTTCGTCGGATTCTATTCATTCACCGAGATGGTGATGAGTAAGTCTGGAGGAGGAGAATGGTTACTAATGATCTTTTTAGTTGTTTTGTTTTATTTTTATTTCTTTGAGTCTCACATAGCTTAACTTGAATTAATAATAGTTATGGCATAGAAAAACCAAAAAAAAAAATCAAAATGTTTTGAAAAATTTGAAAAAGAAAGCATGTAGTTGAATCTTTCATACTTTGGTCCTTCGGGATTGAGTCGTAGAAGCATATATGATGCATTCACATATGCATGAGGACAATGATTGAAGTGTCTCGTAATTTTTTTTTTGTTTAGGAGTGAATTGGAACCTTTGCTAGTAGTATCAAGTAGCATGAGCCGAACTGAACGAGGCTCGTGTCTAGTCGCCCATGGGCAACTAAACTTCCGTAAGAGTCTAGTGGCCCAGCGGCGACTTGACGTGATCTGTGTCTAGCCGCCCGTGGGCGACTAGACTTTCGTGACTTTGGGGAACTAGACCATATCCGTGTCTAGTCGCCCATGGTCGACTAGAATTTCACAGAGAGTCTCCATATCTCGTAGGAGTTATTCAGGAATCTTGGGTATTGATGTTACCGTTTTTGACCCCCAGCTCACAAGTTTCGATTACGACTCTTGAGGACGAGTGATGTGTGTTTTAATCGGGATCTATGACCAAGATGATTGCGGAGACGAATTTTATTGATTATTTTATTGTATAGAAATCCTTAAAAATATTGGACTCCCTCTTACATTCCTTATTCACTCCTTACTTCTTCAAACTTTTTATTTGAGAGGTTTATCGAGCCAACATGACTTCCCCTTGTGATGGACATAAAGACAATGGTGCTGAGGTGGATGCCACCCCTCCGGAGAACCCTTCAAGCTCCTCGACTCGTGAAGCTATCCTGGCGTAAGTGGCCGAATACTTGGCTTTTCGAGATGATCTGCCTCGTCGAGAGGTCGAGGTGGGGGACATTGCTAGTGGTGCCCCGGTGTGTTCTCTGATCCCGACGGCGTCATTAGTTCCCGCATTTGTGTTGCCACCTCCTTTTCTGATCATTCCAGAAGATGGGACGATCCAGCCGACGGGTTCTTCCATGACTCTTGTTCTTGTTAGTGATTCAGAGCGGGAACCTGAGTCCATGCCCCCTCCCCCAGCTAGGCGAGAGATCGTCCTGGGTCTACGTACTTCCGGCGCCACTCTCGGCGTTGCTTTGGAGGGGCACAAGAGGGCTTGTGCCAGCACGAAGGTGGCTAGGAAGAAGAGGTGTGCCAGAGGGATCGAGATTAGGCCTTCGCCCCAAGGAGCTTCTGGCCTGAGCGCGCGGTCGCAGCATCGTGCCAAGGTTCGTTCCCCAGCTCTTTTCTTGCTGCGTTATATTTCTTTCTTTCTTTTTTTTTGTCTTAAACTCTCTTTCGCGCAGTTCACATCATTGATCGATGAGATGCTTAATGACTGCGGGTCGGAGGTCGAGCGTCTTTAGAAAGGGCTTGCTGAATCGAAGGACCAATCATTGCATTTGAGAGGGAATTCGAGGGTATCGAGGATGCCCATTCCCTTGAGGTATCTCCGTTGGAGACTCGGATTGGCAAGCTCGAGAGAGATCTCAAGAAGATGGCGAGCTCGTTGCTTAAATAGAATATGGATAGGAAGGCAAACGCCTCGGAGTTGTGTCGCCTGCGGCGTCAGATGCAGCGCGAGGAAAGCTCATCGAGTCGTGGGATTGCGGAGGTCGTGACTGAGTCGAGGGCCGCTCTGTGCGCTGATTCTCGTACTCGTTTCGCCAAGATTATGAGCTCTCTCGATTCATTGATGGATATCAACAATAGAGATCTCACCCTGGCGATTATCGAGGGAGCAATGAGCAAAATTCAAATGTTACTTGATGAAGAGTCCCCGTCTCGGCAGGCCGAAGAGGACAAGCTGTCCGCTCGCCAAGCAGAGCTAGAGTTCGTTGAGGGGGACTTTGGTTCTATCTTTGCGGCTTTAAAATGTGATTGTGCCCGTCCACCATTTTTCGATAACCCTGAGAGGCAGGATCCCACAGGCATCGAGCTTGACAATGCCGAGGAGGGGGGGAGGAGATGATGTGGCTCTGAATTTTAGTGATGTAGCTGGTGAGGACGCGGTCCTACCCGTGGATGATGAGTGAGGCGGTAGTCCCATTCGGGGCGGTAGTCCCATTCGGGGCGTTTGTCTTTGCTATGGTTTGTTCCTGTCAGATATGGACGTTTTTTGTTTTTGCTGTTTTTTTTATGTTTCGGGACTAGCTGTATGTGGCTATGAATCCCTTGCCGCTTTGCGGGTTTGCATCAATGAATGGCGTTTTATTTTGATCTGATGGTGTATGATTAGCACTGCGTACGTGGAGACAGATTATGAGTTGTCATCTCATATCCGTGCTGTATTTGTTGTTTATTTCGGGTGCGAGTTTTTGAGAGACTTAGTCTTCCGGATTCATTTAAACATGCGAATATAGACGAAGAGATAAGTTTTGGATCTCGTATCAGTTAGATACTATGCCTTGAGATGTTTAAGACCAATGTGCTAGGTTTAGGGCAAGACCTAGATTTACTCTCGGTTTTAGGGCGTACGTTGACTAACTCAGGCTTACGTTTCCCTTTTTTATTTTGACCTGATTCCATATCGATATTGAAGTCTGCGATAAGTTCTTGGCTTATATGGCTTGCATCAATCGAAAACCGAGCATCTCTCCAAAGACAATTTCTAAGTCGTCTGGAAGTATTGACCAAAATTTCGGATTTCTTTTATAGCGCGCTATTATCCTAGTCGGATGTATGAGAGTTATCTCTATGAGATGGCTTAGTCTGTTTAGGACGTTGAGAGTTTGTTGTGATCAGCAACAAACTTATCGGTAGATATTACATTTTGTAAGTCTTCGCGAAAGATTTGTGTTTTTACCGAGGAAGGTGTATTGTCGAAAAACGGTTCTTCAAGCGCCTACGACGTTTCACGATGTTGAAGATTGGTTTTTCTTTTGTATGTCGTGCTTCACTCTTGAAGCATCTACGGGCTTGAAACATTTTGTTGTGGCGTTTTTTGGTTGCTGAGCATTTTAAAAATATCGGGTTTGAGAATGCAGATGTTTCGAATTTCGCAAGTGTACGAGTATATGTATATGTACCCTCTCCCCCTTTTTTAGAGAGTGGGACAGCGGAAATCGTCTTTCGACAAGTTTCCTATGTACCCCTTTTCGGGGATCAAGCCGTCTCGTGTTCAATATATCGTTAACGTTGTGTCTTAGTGATAGTAATTTTTGAGATGCATTGCGTTCCAGGTCTTAGGAATTTTGACGTCCTGCATTGTGGCAATTTCATACGCTACTGGTCGGACTACTTTTATGACCTTGTATGGTCTTTCCCAGATTTCTCCAAGCTTCCCCGCGTTTCATTCTGCGATATTTTGGAAAACTTTGCGTAGAACTAGATCGCGTTCCTTGAACCTGCGGCTGCGTACGAGGGCCTGGTCTCGACGCTCGTTGATGAGATGGAGATCATCCTGCAGCATTAGACTGTTCACGACTTCTCATTCGGGAAGTAGTCTCTTGCGTATCCCGGGGAATTCGACTTCCGCTGGGATAATGCATTTTGTCTCATATACGAGGGCGAAGGGAGTTTCTCCCATTGCTCTTATCGGAGTTGTTCTGTGTGACCATAGGACTCCTTCGAGTTCTTTTTGCCATCGGCCCTTTTTAGCGTCCAGGCATTTTTTGAGTCCGTCTAAGATGGTCTTGTTAATGGTTTCTGCCTGGTCGTTGCCATGCAGATACCTTGGGGTGGATTTAGTCAGTCGTATCTTCCATTTTTCACAAAACGCCTCGAATCTTGTTGAAATGAACTGGGATTCGTTGTCCGCTACGATTTCATATGGGACACCGTGTCTGCATATAATGTTTTTCCACACGAAACTTTCAACTTGGGCATCTTTGATGCTAGCATATGAGTCTGCTTCGACCCATTTTGAGAAGAAGTCGGTCAAGACTAGCAGAAAGCATTTCTGCTTAGATTTATGCATTGGGTCGATGATATCCATTGACCATCGCATTAGTGGATATGGTGCTGAAATAGAGTAAAGAAGCTCCGCAGGCTGGTGGATTGTTGGCACATGCCTTTGGCATTTTTCACATTTGAATGCGAATTTCCCGCAATCCTTGACCATTGTTGGCCAATAATAGTCGTGGCGCTTGATTTGATTGCGAGGGATCTCCCGCCGGTATGATTTCCGCAAGATCTAGAATGGACTTCTTCCATGATTCTTCGTGTTTCGCTTCCCTCTACGCATGTCATAAGTGGCCCGAAGAATCTCTATTTGTAGATTTTCCTGTCCACTAATACATATTGGGCGGCTTGGAATTTAACTTTTGGGCTGCCCATTTCTCGGCAGGGAGCGCTCCTTCGGCTATGTATGATCGAATTGTCTTCAACCACGGCGTATCTCAACCATATTCGGATTGTTCTGAGTTTTGTTCAAGTTGAGTGTCGGCTTCGTCAACGTCCTCGTCTTGTGACTGGATTAGATTTGCGACGATTCGAGGGGCGATGCTCGAATGTTCAATGAACTCAATGGGAATTACTCGCCTGAGACTCGGGTCCGAGCTCGATGCCAGGGTCGCAACCCATCGGCCTGCGTGTTTTCCAGGCGAGGAATTCGCGTGAGAGTGAATTGGTTGAAGTCATGGGTGAGATCTTGAACGAATTTCAAATATGATTCCATTCTTTTGTCTCTGGCTTCGTATTCGCCGCTGAATTGGTTCGCGACGAGTTGAGAGTCGCAGTATGCACGGATATTGCGTATTTTCAGTCCATGAGCCAATCTTAATCCGACAATAAGTGCTTCATATTCTGCTTTGTTTTTTGAAGCGTGAAACATTAATCGGAATGATTGTTCTAGTACTTCCGCAGTTGGTGAAGTGAGCCGAATTTCGAGTACCGAACCTTGTCTGGACGAGGATCCATCGACATGAAGGGTCCAAATTGCGTCTGGTTCATGATTTGCCATGTTTTCCGTAGGGAGCTCTACCAAGAGATCGACAACTACCTGTGATTTTGCACAAGTCTTTGTTCGGTACTCGCCGTCGTATTCGCTTAACTCGATTGCCCACTTTGTTAATCATCCCGACTGAGTGGGGCTGTGCAAAATTGTCCGTAGCGGGAATGAAGTGAGTACGATGATCGTGTGCGATTGGAAATTTGGCCTTAGTTTTTGAGCTGACATTACGATGGCGAGTGCCAGTTTTTCCATCAGCTGATATCGCGTTTCAGCGTCTAACAAGGTTTTACTTACGTAAAAATTGGCTTATGTTCGCCACATTCTTCTCTGATGAGAACGCCGTTTACATCTGTAGCTGATACCGCGATATACAAGAGCAGGGCTCTCCCACGACAGGATTTGCGAGAACAGGAGGTGTGGTCAAGTAATGCTTTAACTGTTGGAAAGCTTTTTCACATTGCTCGAACCATTCAAACTTTTTGTTCCCTTTTACAATCTCGTAAAAAGGGAGACACTTGTTCGTTGACCACGAGATGAAGCGATTGAGTGTGGCGACTCTCCCAGTATGTCACTGTACTTCTCGCTTGTTTTTCGGAGAGGCCATCTCAACCAATACATTGAAATTTTTTTGGGTCAGCCTCGATCCCTCGGTACGTGACGAGATATCCGAGAAATTCTCCTAATGCCACAACGAACCTTCATATTGTTGGGTTGAGCTTCATATTATGCAAGTTTAATTTCTCGAAACATTTATGTAGATCGACAACGTGGTTTTGCTCCTCGAGAGATTTTATGAGCATATCATCAATGTATACCTCCATAGACTTCCCGAGCTGCTCGGAGAACATACGATTGACGAGTCGTTCATAAGTTGCCCCAACGTTCTTGAGGCCGAAAGGCATTACCTTGTAACAATACGTGCCGCTATCGGTGATGAACACATATTTTTCACGATCGTCAGGATTCATCATGATATGATTATATCCTGAGAAAGCATCCATGAATGACAAGAGCTTGTTTCCCTCCTTGGCCTCTACCAGGCTATGAATGTGTGGCAACGGAAAGCTATCCTTCGAGCATGCCTTAATGAGATCGGTGAAATCAACGAAGACTCGCAATTTTCTGTTTTTCTTCTTGACCACAACAGGATTGGTGAGCTAGTCTGGATATCTAACTTCTGTTATAGATCCAACTTTTAGCAGTTTTTCGATTTCATCATTGACCGCGATAGCGCGTTCTGATCCCAATTTTCGCCTCTTCTGTTTGACAGCTTTGTAAGTTTGATCCACGTTGAGTTTGTGGCATGTCACGTTTATGTCAATTCCTGGCATGTCTTTTGCGGTCAAATCGAACATGCGCAAGTTCTCTTTTAAGAAAACTATAAGTCGTGTGTTTATGGGATCGCATAGATTAGTGTCGATTTCAACGCAACACTCAGTGAAACTTTCGTCGAGGCATATCAAGACAACGGGCTCGCAAGTTGGTTCTCGCTTCTCTTCCGAGGTTTCGGCTTTCCGTAACTGCCAAAAGATCTCGGTTTTATCATGTTCTGAGACGTCTTCGACAAAATCTTTTTTTATTTTTCTTTCGAAAGAAAGCTTCCGCCGTCGTCTTTTTACGTTTTAGTTCGGCAGTGAAACAAACCTATGATACGTTACGGTCTCCTCAGATTGTTTCGATTCCGAATGGGGTCGGGAATTTGAGATAGTAGTGGTACGTAGATGGTATGGCTTGCATGGAGTTTAGCCATGGAACGACCACGGATTGCATTTTATGAAGTGGGGAGGTCTATAACTAAGAACTCCATGATTTTTGCTACACTCCTCACTTTAACAGTAAGGTTAATCGAGCTGAGGGTCATAGTAGCTTCTCCCGAGAGGCCTATCACTTAATTATTTCTGAGAGTTTGATTTCCATCCTCTCGAAAGTATTTTTAAAGATAATATTAGCCGAACATCTAGTTCGACTAATATTCTCGCGACATCGATATTCTGAATCGTTAATTCGATAACAATGAGATCGTTGCAAGTGTTGGCCTGATCGAGCGTTGTTCTATCCTTGAAAGAGACGACAACATCGTCTTTTATCCTAGACATATCGTTTCTTGATCAATCTCTGATATGGCAAGAAAGAATCCAAGTCCCCCTCCTTCTAGCACCAAATTGTAGGAATTGAAATTCGCACTGTCGATTATCGTAATCGAAGGAAAGCCAGGAAACCCTAACTTTCCTTGAGGTCCCAGATTTCTGCTAAACCAAACAACGACAGATCAAAAGTACGAAGAAAACAGACGACGAAGTAAAAGTGAAAGAGAATCGAAAGAAAATAGAGCAATAGGGATCTTACTCCGAATCTGTGTTGAGCGTTACAACAGGTGATACACCGTGGCTACGAGAGCTATCGGCGAGTATCCTAGTTCTAACAGTGTAAGACTTGAAAACCTAATTGAGATGCAACTCGCTAGCAAAAAACGAATATAAACCTAAAGCTCTATGTGTGAATTGTCAAGAAGTTTTATGTCCCTCTCGATCTTCTCCTTAGCCCCTCTTTTATATGTCTTCGTAAGTTGATCTCGTTTCCTTTTTCGACATAGATTTGATCATATCCTTCTGCGAAAATATTCCTTTTTCTAGAGAATATTCCTTATCTTCACAATTTTTTCATATTTATCTCCAGACTTTAACTTTATCGCCTTTTCCTTTTATCTTTCACGGAACTCGGGTAAATCGTTGACGCAGTTGGGCCTATTCTCATTCCGGAATTGTAAGTGGACTTTTGTCGCGTTTTGGGCCTCCCTGGACCGTTTAGCGACTCACTGATTTTTACAATTTCTTTCGGAGAAATTGCTCTTCGTACGACTACGCGATGACAGTTTTGTGAAATGATAAGACCGACCGTATTGTTAAGATAATGTCAATGTTCGAGTTAACCGTTATCTTTTTATACGATCGGTACAAAGATTTTACAGAAAGAACAAGTCTTTACGATTCTTGCTAAGAAACTTTAACGGACACTCCAATCAAGACGGAACAAGAGACGATCGAATCGAGAAGATGATCGAGAAGACGTGGTCTAGTCAACCGTGGACGACGAGACGTTGCCAAAGGTCTAGTTGCCCATGGGCGACTAGACATGTTACGTGTCTAGTCGCCCATGGGCGACTAGGCATGGTTTGTTTCGACTAGACTTTGGCACGAGTCTAGTCGCCCATGGGAGACTAGACGTGGTCCGTGTCTAGTCGCCCATTGGCGACTAGACTTTCGTAAGAGTCTAGTCGCCCAGGGACTACTAGACGTGCTCCGTGTCTAGTCACCCGTGGGCGACTAGACTTTCGTGAGAGTCTAGTCGCCCATGGGCGACTAGACGTGGTCCGAGTCTAGTCGCCCATGGGCGACTAGACTTTCGGAGAGAGTCTAATCGCCCACTGGCGACCAGACCTTCCTTGTGTCTTTGAAACGATGTGATTATCCGATGTTTACGACAATTTCCAACCGCCTCGAAACTCGTATCTCGATATCTCTTGGGAGTTATTCAGGAATCTTTGGCGTCAAATCTCAAGTTACCGTATTTGACCCAAACAATTCCCTACCTTTAACCCCAACCTTTTGTTTCAAACCCCATATTGTTCTTGATTGAGTGAGGCCTCTTTCGATGCATTCATATGTAAAACCCTGTGAGTATTGGGACAACAAAGAGGATCCTTCCTAGAACTATTCTCATTTTAAGGCTAGTATAGATAGGACAGGGATAGATAAGAGTGTGTATACTCGATGACCAATGGGTTGAGAATGATTTGTATTGTCAATAATGAATTCAATTAGAAAAACCTTAAAAGAAGAAAAAGAAGAAATTGATAGCTCGAGTTTCTGATAGAAAGATGAAAGAAGCTAAGTGAAGAAAATGAGAAGTCTATAGTCCAAAGGACTAGAAAAAAGGATCAACCTAAGTAAAGGTAGAGATAAGAGCTATAACTATATGAAAAACGAAAGTAAAAACCCTAGAGTGGGTTACCAAAGAGCTAAATGTCTTGATTGAGAAGTGACTGGCGTGTTTTTAGTGGTTGGTTAGGAAAGAAGGAAGAGTAGAACTAGGGAGTATATTTGGGGTGGGAATGAATTAGTGAAGTTTAGTCTTTGTACGAGCCAATTTTTCCTTTCTCCCTCGTTTTTACTACTTGAAATGCATTTTCTTCAATGAGAGAAACCATAAACTTTTAAAGAAAGCCTATCTTTTTCACCCAATAGACTTTTACTTCCAAGACAATTGGTTTTTGATTTCATGCCCATAGGTGAGGTCCCACATATAGATATTAAATTAAAGTTGTGTTGTGAAACTAATGGAAAACATCAACCACTTTATTAATGAATAAGGAT
>OVAN01004633.1:0-25367 GCA_900406275.1 Anastatica hierochuntica
ATTCGATACCCGAACCACTACAACGTACTAACTGTACACTTGCAGTGATTTTTTGGGTGAAAACCTGAGCCATCAGCAAACATGATATATGTGTGTGTGATGATAACAAAGTTGATCTAGTGAGGCATGTGTCAGATTACTACTTATCATCATGCATGAAGGACATCTATGATGACAACATAAAACCTGTGAATGGAGAGAATTTTTGGAAGCCTACACACAAGGTCCGATGTCAATTTCTGAGTTTAGAAAGCCTAAAGGCAGACCAAGAACCTGTAACAGAAAAAATGAGCCATTTGAAGATTTGAAGAACCCTGGAAAAGCAACTAGACATGGGAGATACCGCGTTGCAGCAACTGTCTCCAATAAGGACATTACAAGAATGGTTGTAAGAATGAGAAGGTTGTGGTTGAAGGACCCAAAAACAAGCGTGGTAGGCCACGTAAGCTTCCTTCTAAGGTAATATGAAGATACATGTTTGTTCTGAAGATACTTGTTATACTTGATTAGGAGGTCTCTTATGATATATGGCTTTGTTTCTTCTTTTTCAGTTACCAAAGCGGCATACAAAACCAAAGAAGAAGAGGACGCAAGTCACTGTGAGTAGTTCTCAACCACTCCCACATTCTGAACCACCTACTTCTTATCCAGCTGCATCTACTGCACCAAACCCTCAGTCTCATCCAACCAAGTGAAGCCTAAAGCTAAGCATCAAAGAAATCTGAAGATAACAAAGGCCCCAACCATTCCAAGAGGTGTAAGAGTCCTTCATTATCCATTTACCGATCGAGTCTTTGAAGTTTTTAACAACAGAGCTTATGATACCAACCCACAACCTAATACAATGATCAATTGTTGACATATTTTGTCTATCTTTTTTTTGCATTGTTTCTGTTATGAATTTGTTTTTTTTTGTTGATGTCTAATGTCTATCTATCTATATTCATCTTTTGTGTGACAATTACGTTATAATCATATTGTTCATTATGAACATCATCAAATATCGTCAATTTGTCAAAACATACAATAAAGTTTACATCATAAATCTACAAAGACAATGAGTTTAAGCAAAAATAACAATAAACATCTTAACACAACTAAACCACATAATATTAGCATTACATAACACCATTAGCATAACTTCCACAGTGGAATCATGACTCCAGTCACCACTGTGAAACCAATCATAGAAGAAATTAGCACATTGCGATAAACCCTACTCCTCTCAGTCAATATCAACACTTCTCGCTTGAGTGCCTCACATTCTTCACGAGTTTTCTTTATCTCATCAGTGGAAGCTTCACATGGATCTATCCTCATTGTTCTTACTGCTTCGCTTAACTTCTTTATCTCCTCTCTTTGGGCATGCATTACATATCTTGCATCCAACAATGCTTTGTGTTGCCAACCATGAGGTTTCTCCAAATCGTACCACCGGAAGAAATTTGCAAGACTCATTGTTATTACCAACCTTTCTCTTTGCACATCCATAGAACCTGCGACCAGGATTTTCATCAGTCCAAGCTTGAACGACATTAGCAAGCCTCTGACAATGGCAGAAGACACCAATCTCGTTCTTGTGTTCAACAGAAGATGAACTTACACTGTTAACCATCTGCAACGAAAAAGAAAAAGAATTACTTGCCTCAGTATTCGTAATTGAGAGCTTGAATCAGAAAAAAAAAATACATTCACCCTCTTCTCCTCTTTGAAACTCTTTTTTTTGGTTTTTTTAGAACCCTAGATCCTCAAATCAATTTGGAGATTTTGTATAAAGCAAAAAATAATTTTTATTCATTGAATTAACATGTGCTAGTGTCAAAGACCAAAACAACATGTTTTCTCATTTCCGTTATCAGAAGTAACGTTCCGTCGCCGAAACAAAGAATTTTGTTAACGCCGTCTAATGTGTCGTTAAAAATTTTGTCGGCGCACACACGTGAGACATGTTGACAGTTTAATATAAAAGAAATGTCATTTTGATGGTTTAATATGATAGCTTCATATTCCGAAGATTTAAAATGTTAGTAGTTTGCCATTATGAAAATTTTTTATGCGATTTTCTATTATTTTTTCCGCCAAATTGCAGTTTTCTGCAAAAATACAGTTTCCGGCCAAGCACGATGTTACATAGTTTCCGTAAAGGAAAAGCCCAATCGGTTGAAACTTATCAAGTAGCCCCAAACTTTGGCCCAACAGTGCTGATACGACGACGAAAACAAATGTTAATGTTAGTAACCAATAAGGACATACCACGTGTAATGAACCGTCACCGCCTTATCATTGCCTCTGTCTCCGTCGAAACGAAAAGAAAAGAAACAATCGAAATGGTGATTTTATCGGCGAGCTCCACCGTGAGAGCTGCCTTGGATACAAAACCTAGACTTCCTTACAACCCTAATGCTCCTCGGAAAGTTAAGAAAAACCCTAACACTAATTCTTTCTTACCGCCGCCGCCGTCACCTCCACCCTCTCCACGAATCAGCATCTCCGTCGCCGATTTACTCAAGCGTCCCGCAAGTAAAGGTAAACGCTTTTAAACTCGTAGCTGATGTAATCAACGATGTTTAATTTGGAAATTTTCAAGCTTTACATTTGAAAACTTTTGTTATTAGGAATTGCTTTAGTCTAATAATCTATGTAGTGTACGTGAGGTGTTTGGGTTTTTGTCAAAGAGAGATGATGGTTTACTAAATTGATTCTGAATGTAGACGTGAGTGATGAGAGTGATGATGATGATACTTACATGGGATATGAGACATGGTCTCCAAGCCCACCAAAGTTGGAGAAACCAAGATCTGTCTTCAATGCTGCCTCGTTAGCTTTTATAGGCGATTCCATTTACGAGGTTCGTTTTTGGAATGCATCCTTGTTGGATCAATCTTTGATATACTTACCTTCGATTAGAAACCGCATGCTTCGTTCTAGACTCGCGATCTCTACTGGGAATCATGTTCTAGTATTGTTACCTTTTCGATATGTGTCATACACATCTCACGTTTCGTTAATAGTTTCTCTTGGTTTCTGCAGCTATATGCTCGTAGGCATTTTCTTTTCCCTCCACTTGGTATTGAAGAATATAACGATCGTGTTAGAGCAGTAGTGCGCTGTGAAGCACAGGTATATTGTCTTTTAACCTCCTGTGATTTCTTAAATTAGAACTCTATATGCTTTGATGTTATTCTTCATTTTCAACGAAGCAGAGCAATGATTGGTGCTTGTTCTGTTTAGTAATTTTTGCTTAATAGTTTTATATCTTCTTCTTGTATGAAACCATTGCTATCAGCATAGAAATCTTCTATTATTGTTGTTATCATTTTTTGCTGTTTGGATATAGTATGTTAACTGCTGATTTTTCTTAAAATCTTCCTCAGTATGCCTTGCTGAAGAAACTTGTTGATGATGATTTCTTAACAAAGGAAGAAAGGTCAGTACAATACACTACATTAAACCCCATTATTTCGGCATCCAGATATTCTCTGTTGTCACTACGATAAATGCCCTTGATTGAGGTGAGATACACGATTGGGTTTTATCCATCTGATGAATTTGTATGTGCTCCAGGAATGTGCTCAAGTGGGGAAAGAATTTAGGTTCAGTTAGAACGCGTTCAAGGAGACGTGCAGGTGCTGCAGTTTATAACAAGGCATCATCATTGGAAACACTAGTAAGCAACCCCGATATCATAACTTACACTGTCTTCTTCTTTGTGCAACGAACTCTACTTGAAGCTAATATTTCTTATGATCAGTTGATTCTAGTTTTACAAAATCCTCTTTCTATGTTGAATTTCCAGATTGGTTATCTGTATCTGACAAACGGAAAAAGATTAGAAAAAATAATGCAGAAACTAGGATTCTCAAGCGACTCTTCGACCGAGATAGTAATTGAAGAACCTAAGCCTAAACCATCGGAATCCAACCTGCCAAACTTTATACTAAGTGAGTTAAATCCATCTCGTGCATTAAACTCAATCATAAACTTCATTTGGTAGATTCTTAGTAAGCGACACAAGTCGTAACCATCTTCTTCTCCATCCCGGTTAATTTGTAGACAAGGAGCAAGCGTCGCAATAATTGTAGAAAAGCTTTGTTACTCTCTTGGATCATGGCAAAGCTGAAGGATCAAAGTTTTATAAGTAGAAATATGTTCAGCATTACATTGTTTTAGCTCAACTGGAGAAGACTGTTTATCAAGATCAATATGATTCTGGTTTAGTTTGGTTTACAGCAGTGGTCTTGATTTATATTTGGTTTTGGTTAAGTGTAGAGAGAAAGAGTATATAAACCAACTTGTAACAACCGTTTTACACTTAATGAGAATCAGAGTTTATTTACTTCTCTGTTTCTATCATGGTATCAGAGCTAAAGCTTCCATTTTTGATCCTTTCGAGCTCATCTTTTCTTTCTTTGCCCTAGATTCGTTTGATTCTGTATCAATGAATCGATTTCTTTTGAGATCAACTACAGATTAATACTCATAGTTGTAACAATCTCTTCGGATTACTTCATTTATGTTCTAATGGCGAAAAATAGAAGGAAATTGAGGAATCGAACACTACACGCAGGATCGATGAGTCCAGAGGTAGAGAATCTGAGCAAATATGTGGAGATCGATGAATCGATGCTTGAAATGTCGAATCGAAGAACATCGAGTCATCCATTGGATATGCGAGGTCAGATTCATAGATTTATAGGCTCGGAATCATATGATAGTGTTCATAGTCCTTATTTTCTTCACTCGGGAGATCATCCAGGGTTGGTTATAGTTTCACATACACTAGATGGTTTCAATTACAATCAGTGGTGTATAGCTATGATTGATAGCTTAGATGCGAAAAATAAGCTGAGTTTTGTGGATGGATCTTTACCGAGACCTCCTGAAGATGATGATATGTTTAAAATTTGGAGAAGATGCAACAGTATGGTGAAATCATGGTTGTTGAATGAGGTTAATAGAGAGATCTATGATAGTGTACTATACTACAAAGATGCTGTTGAAGTCTGGAATGATCTAGCTAGAAGGTTTCGTGTTAGTAATCTTCCAAGAAAGTATCAGTTAGAACAGAATGTGATGACTCTGAAACAAGGATCAATGGACTTGTCTACATATTATACAAAGAAGAAAACGTTGTGGGAACAATTAGCTAGTATGAAATCATCTTCAGTTTGCATATGCAAATGTGGAAAAGTGAAAGAACTTTTGGATGATGCTGAGGATAGCAAGGTGACATAGTTCTTAATGGGACTCAATGACAAATTCGCCAACATCAGAGGACAAATATTGAATTTGAAGCCTAGACCTGTATTGGCAGAGATTTATAATATGTTATGTCAAGATGAGAGCCAAAGATCAAATACTTCAGGTCAGGTTTCAATTCAACATCCAGCAGCCTTTCAAATGTCCAACAATGATTCTGTGTCTGGTACTATTGCTTACACTCAAGGCCATGGACAAAAATCTAAACCAACTTGCTCTCACTGTGGGAAGCTTGGACACACGGTTGATAGGTGTTACAAATTGCATGGTTATCCAAATGGATATCCTTTTAAGCCTAAGTACAATTCATCTCAAGGTTCTGCTTCATCAAATGCAGTGGGTGGTAACTCAAATTTCAAGAAGAATGTGCCAATTGGTTCTGCAAACATGATGACAGAGATGGAGAGTACTAATGCATTACAATTTGCACAAATACCACTGGAGAAAGTCTATTCTAAGGAACAGCTACAACAAATGATCTCTTTCCTCAGCCAGCAACTTCCCAGTCATAGTATCACTTCAATTGCAACACCAAAGTCTGATGCTTCTGTGCTAAAAACCGTACCAACTATCTCACAAATATCTGGTACAATTCTTTCTCTTTATGACCTTTCCTACTACAACATGTTAGCCTCTTTTGAGCCTCCTCTAGAACAAGTTTGTTTCCAAACTCTTGGATAATAGATTCAGGTGCCACACACCATGTATCTAACTCTAGGGACTTGTTTCTAGAATTTAGGTGCTTAGAGAATACTTATGTTACTCTGCCAAATGGTTATACAGTCCAGATAGTGGGAATAAGCTTCATAAAACTAAGTGATACAGTGTTACTATTTGATGTGTTATTCATACATGAATTTCATTTTTGCTTGCTTAGTGTGAGTATGCTTACTAAAACATTGAATTCTAAAGTAAGTTTTACTTTTAATGACTGTTATATTCAGGATTTTACGCAGGGATTGATGATTGGGAAGGGTAGAGAACTGCACAGTCTTTATGTTTTGGAACCATGTGCGTCTAATTCTGCTTTAAATGTCCAAGGTAGAGTCTCTATTATTTGTTGCATTGTTTCTGTTGATGCAAGTAAGTGGCATAATAGACTAGGACATCCAGCTTTCAATAAAATAGACATTTTGTCTTATGTATTAGGAATTCCTAAACAAAGAAATAAAGTATCTCACCATTGTTCTATATGTCCTTTAGCTAAACAAAAACATCTTCCTTTTCCTGCTAGGAGTAACATGAGTGAAAATTGTTTTGATTTGCTACACATTGATGTGTGGGGGCCATTTCATGTTCCTACACTTGATGGTTTTAGATTTTTCTTAACCATTGTAGATGATCATAGTAGAGCAACATGGGTATGCATGCTAAAACAGAAATCAGATGGCATTCACATATTTTCAAGTTTTCTCACTATGATTAGTAATCAATTTAACAAGAAAGTCAAATGTGTAAGATCCGATAATGCTCCTGAATTGAATTTTACTGAGTTATATTTGAAAGAAGGCATTGTTGCTCATCAATCTTGTCCTGAAACTCCAGAACAAAATTCTATAGTTGAAAGGAAACATCAACATATCTTGAATGTAGCTAGAGCTTTGTTGTTTGAATCTCATTTACCTTTGCATTTTTGGGGTGATTGCATATTGACTTCAGTGTTTTTGATTAATAGACTTCCTAGTCCTTTGCTAAAGAATAGATTTCCTTATGAAATTTTGACTAGAAAGGTCCCTGATTACAATCTGTTGAAAACATTTGGTTGCTTAGCATATGTTTCTACTAGTCCTAAACATAGGAATAAATTCCAACCACGGGCTAGAGCATGTGTGTTTATAGGCTATCCAAGTGGATGTAAAGGTTACAGACTATTAGACTTGGAGACATATCTTGTTTCTGTTTCTAGACATGTTGTGTTCCATGCAGATATTTTTCCTTTTGCTTTATCAAATATCCCTGATGAAGTAAAACATTTCTTTTCTCATTTGTTTTTCCCTGCTGCCCAAGATGAATCTCTTTCTAGAGCTTCACCATCTGGTACACATTCTCATCAAGATGTGATACCTTCTGATGTTGTGCTACATTCTGCACCACAACATCACAAACGAAAACCAAAAACACCAGCTTATTTGCAGGATTATCAGATAAACACTACCAAAGTTCTTACTACCCCGTATCCAATTCAATCTTATATTTCCTATTCTAATCTCATCTCCTTACCTTTCTTTCATTAACTCCATCACCAAAAATCCAGAACCCAAAACTTTTATAGAAGCTAAGAAACATAAAGCTTGGAATGATGCTATGGATGTGGAATTTTCAGCAATTGAAAGAACTCATACATGGAGTATCTGTTCTTTACCCATGGGAAAGACTGCTATAGGCTGTAAATGGGTTTCCACAATCAAGTATAATGCTGATGGGAGTATTGAGAGATATAAAGCAAGGCTTGTGTCCAAGGGATACACACAAGAAGAGGGGGTGGATTATGGTGATACCTTTTCTCATGTGGCAAAGTTTTCAACCATCAGAATCCTTTTGGATATTTCTGCTAAGATGAATTGGAAATTATCACAACTGGATATTTCCAATGCATTCTTTAATGGTGACTTGGATGAGGAGATATACATGAAAATGCCTCCAGGATATGCTTCTAGACAAGGGGGACAACTTACCAGAGAATATTGTTTGTAGACTTCACAAGTCTATCTATGGCTTGAAACAAGCATCTCGACAATGGTATCTGAAATTTTCTCAAACTCTGTTAAGCTTGGGGTTCATTAAATCTTATTCAGACACTACTCTGTTCACAAGATATTCAGATGGGGTATTCTTAGTGGTCTTAGTCTATGTCGATGACATTATCATTGCCAGTAATGATGATGCGGGTTTGAATCTGTTGAAAACAGCCTTTCAACAAAGCTTCAAGCTTAGAGATCTTGGTGAGTTACATTATTTTCTTGGCTTGGAGATAGCAAGAACATCAAAAGGGATCTCTATGTGTCAAAGGAAGTATACATTGGAGCTTTTGACTGATACTGGCTTTCTTGATTGCAAGCCCTCTTCTATTCCAATGGAACCTCATCAGAAGTTGTCTCTTCATGATGGAGATTTGTTAGAGGATGCTAAAGAATATCGCAGACTGGTGGGTAGATTGATGTATTTGGTGGTTTCAAGGCTTGATATATGCTTTGCAGTCACAAAGTTGTGTCAGTATTCGTCTCAACCTAGAGCTCCTCACTTACAAGTTGCTCATAAGGTACTGAGATACCTTAAGGGAACCATTGGTCAGGGATTTTTCTATAGTTCTATAGCTGATTTTAAGGTTCAAGGATTTACAGACTCTGATTGGGCACAATGTCCAGATACTCGTAGATCAATCACAGGTTATTGTATGTTTATTGGTGAATCAATGGTTTCATGGAAGACTAAGCAACAAGATATTGTTTCCTCTAGCTCGGCAGAAGCTGAGTATAGAGCAATGGCCTGTGGTACTAGAGAGTTGATGTGGATTGCTAAGATTCTTAGAGATCTCAGAGTTCCTGTTTAGCTTCCTTTCACTATGTTCTGTGATAATATGGCAGCTCTACACATTGGGAATAATGTTGTCTTCCATGAGAGGACTAAGCATGTCGAAAATGATTGCCATGTGGTGAGGGAGAAGATAGAGACTGGTTTTTTGAAGACACTACATGTACAAAGTAAGTTTCAGCTTGCGGATGCTCTGACAAAGGCTATTTATCCTTCACCATTCCGAGATTTAGTGTCCAAGATGGACATGATCACAATCTATGCACCATCTTGAGAGGGACTATCAAGATCAATATGATTCTGGTTTAGTTTGGTTTACAGCATTGGTCTTGGTTTTGTTATTTATATTTGGTTTTGGTTAAATGTAGAGAGAAAGAGTATATAAACCAACTCGTAACAACCGTTTTACACTTAACGAGAATCAGAGTTTATTTACTTCTCTGTTTCTATCACTGTTGTATATGTAGAGACTTATATACGAATGTTTAAACTACTCCTACCGGTTGCGAAAAATCAAAATGCCCATTTTTGTCTTATGTCTCAACGATAATACATGTCCTCATGGCTTGTTTCTCAAGTTAGTTTATAAGTGTGCTGAACAAAAAGAACCATGTAATATCTTTACTTACAATACTAGCTTCTCTTTTTTTTTTTCCCCGACCTACTAGCTTCTCTTTTCATGGATTTTCAAAAAAGAAACATTTTATTAAATAATATTATTAAAATTCAGAAGTTTTAGCAAGTTGTGTCAGTGCTACTCGACTAGTGCCTCTTGGCTCTTGATGGTTCAAATATTTTGACATTAAAATTAGGGTTCGATTAACGGAAACCGTATTTTTTGCAGATTAATTGTTGCACAACTTATTAGAGCAAGATTAATGCAAAACTCTTTTTAAGAGTCTTGCATTAATCTTGCTCTAAGAAATTATAAAGCACTGTATTATTTGTCGTGGATCTATATGATATGTGGAGAGTTACTCTATGAAATTATTTATCACGCATGTATTGCATAATCGCATATATTGCGAGTAATTAAATTTAGTTGGTAATCATCTTTCTAATAAGATTAGATCAAATATCTATAATGATGACCGGACGCCGCCTGCTCAGCTGGAAAAATTTTCGTGGTATGTGCCAGAGAATTCCAGTTCGAGTCTCGACGAAAGCTGGAAATGGTCCATATTAAATGGGTTGAACCCCCTCGGGGACGTACGGACCCTTGGATCTCGAAGCTTCGGGTCAAAAAAAAATCTATAATGATGATTTAAAAGCCGATGAAAAATATAAAATTATATAAATTGATGTAAATGTGACAATCCTTACTTGATCTAATCTATAGCTCTGCAACATCATCATCCTTATCCAAAATAAAAAAAAGCAAAACAAGTGTATCAAGTAGTCTAAAACTTAAAAGAGTTATTTAATGCGACAGTAGACTAGATTCAGTTGTCATTAGTGACTTTTCTTATATGAGTAGACCCATTTAGAACTATCGGCCCCATACATGTCCAACGAAAAACATGTTCCTATTGCAATGGATTACAACAGACCGACCATATCTATCAATGTAAGATTCTAATCTATATAAAAATATAACACCAAATTTCCATCTCTCCTTTACTACGAAAATACCGTAGACGCTACAACAAAAGATAGCAGCGAAAATGGTAGATCAAAATAATAAATCTTTTGTTGAAAATAAATTAAACTAGAAAAAAAAAGTTTACTGGTTTGAGACAATACAACTTCTTCTAAGCAGAAGAAATCCAGCAGGAAGAACTTCTGAATTACTATAAATGGAAATCTTCTAATATATAATGATATTTATAAAATTTTCTTATTCGTAAGAGGACATGTTAATTTTTTACTATAAATGCGAATTTTTTAACCTTAGAGAAAAATAACAATTTACGACTAAAACTAGGATTTTTTATTCATTTCCGTTGTAACTCTTGCCATAATGCTAAGAGCATGTTCAATGCTAAGAATTCCTTTGGGGTTCTTAGCCATTTTTTTATTAATTTTTTTAGAATAAGAACCCCTTTGGGGTTCTTAGCAATTTTGTCTATTATTGCAAGAATCGTAAATGGGATTCTTAAATAATTTTTTTTTACTTAAACAAAATCCGAAATATTTTTGAGTATTTTTAGATATATTTTCGGGTATTTTCGAGTATTTTTAGGTATATTTTCGGGTATTTTGGATTCGGATCGGAATATTTTAAACAGATCCGAAACGAATTCGAAACTCCAAAAATCGTAAACATATCCGTATCATATCCAAAAACTAAAAAACAAAAAAAACGGATATGAAACGGAGCCAAAACGGAACCGAAACAGATATTTTCGGGTAGTTTGGATTCAGATCGGGATATTTTAAACAGATCCGAAACGGATTCAAAACTCCAAAAATAGTAAACATATCCGTATCATATCCAAAAACTAAAAAACAAAAAAAACGGATATGAAACGGAGCCAAAGCGGAATCGAAACGGATATTTTCAGGTATTTTGGATTCGGATCGGGATATTTTAAACATATCCGAAACTCCAAAAATCGTAAACAGATCTGTATCATATCCAAAAACTGAAAAAAAAACGGATATGAAACGGAGCCGAAACGGAACCGAAACGGATATTTTTGGGTATTTTGAGTTCGACTCGGGATATTTTAAACAGATACGAAACGGATCTGAAACTTCAAAAATCTAAAATGAATATGTAACGAATCCAAAAACCGAAAAACAAAAAAAAACGGATCTTAAACGGATCCGAAAATGAAATTGTTCTGACCCAAATAAAACCCTTAAGAACCGGTTAAGAACCGGCTCTTAATTAAGAGCTTGAAGAAACGGTTTCTTACGTTTTTATTTTTTTTTAATTAAAAAATTGTTAAGAGCCGCAGTTAAGAAACCGCGATGAAGATGCTCTAAGACCAGTAAAAAACTATTTTATAAACCCTCTCTTCTGTAGTATTGCAAAGGTTTTCGCATTATTTTACTCTAACACATTTCATTCGTCCATTTTAAAATATAAGATATTTTAGTGAAAGTACAAAAGTTTAGTTCTCTTAAAAAAACACATTAAACGAAAATTTAAAAATTATATGGTTAATTATAAAAGAAATTGCAAAATCAAATAATCGCAATGAATGAAGTATCTATTTTGTATTTCCTAAGAATCAAATATCAATTATGTTTTCTGCTAAGATCGTTAAAGTAAAGGGCATTTATCTTAAACCATCAAGCACAATACATTATGATTTAATATAACAAAAGTGATGCATTCTTTCATATATATTTTTTTGTCGGGTGTCACCAAAGGGACCGCTAAAAAGATAAAAGATCGACACTGATGGGAGTGGCATTAGATTGAATATGTGGCAATCTCATCGATATTATTTTTCTTGTATGCAAAAAACAAAGATAAAACATATCATATTTTTGTTGCTCTACTATCTTTAACTCTTTTAACCACCCAAATTCTTTTGTAACGTCGTCGATGCGTTCTTGTCCTATAATATGTACATTATCCATATGATGTTTATGGGTCCGACCAACAATGTTGACGTGTAACCATTTTGTGCCACTGTTATCATGAACCCCACCCTCTCCTTTTGCTTGCATGTCGTTCCAATCTCTCGTTCGTTCATCGCCATTGCGATATGGGAGCAGATCATAAGAGATATCGGACGAAACATTAGCTATGATTTCAAATTTTTTTGAGTTAATATGCATAAATCGATTGGTTTCAAACCGAAAAAAGTTTATACCTAAAACTTTAGTTTTTAGAACTATAAAAATTTATAGTCCCACAAAACTCAGAGTCATACTTATATTACAGTAAGAACAACGGAGACGAGACTCGAGTTTTATTTCTGCCATATATATATATGATTAGGGTTGAAAAAAATCGAACCCGAAATCTTGAACCGAATCCGATCCAAAAACATGAAACCAAACCCAAAAAAACATGTAAAAAAACTCGTACGGATTCCATGCTTAAGTATTTTGAATTTTACCTGTACTGAATCGAAGTGGTATATGGGTGTCCCGAACTTTTGCACACACGTATACATACATTCATATCCTTATACCTTTATACACATATACTTTTCTATGTTAATCTGAAATTCTCAAACCCGAATACTGAAACATCTGAAAAATTAGATAAACACGAACTGAACCCAAATTTAAACTCGTACAAGTTAAAGGTTATTATTCCAAATGTATTTTTCAATTAATAATATAGAGATGTTTTGAAGCGTATGGTGGATATTAAACTAAATTATGATATATGTAAAGAAAGTGAAGAAGAAACGAGACCTTGTGTATAAGATAAGATAAGACAATCGCTGAAAAGGAAAGCAAGAGCTAGCCAAAACCTATAATATACACGTATTTATTAAGCCGTCGAAATAAATGTGTCAAAATATTTAGGAACCTCTCCTTGTTGTATATGGATAAGGTTATTGTATTGAAATATTTTTAGATGGTGAAAGGTATCTTACGTATATATACATACGTGACGCTTTGTTTTGGACCTGAGTCTACAAAAAGCTAATAATGATAATATATAATGTTGTATAATACTAAATGTATACTAATAGAAATGGTGGTCGATCATTCAACAGTAAACTTGAGCACTGTGTAGTGTGCAATCAGATGAAGATGACAAAGTTATTATATGTCAAAAAAAATATTGTAGATCAAAAACATAAAGGCATTGATTGTTTGATGCTTTTTCTATGAAGGAATTAATTTGGATTCTCATTTAGTACATTCAATTAGCAAAATATATAATTATTTGATACGTCGTCACCCATAAAATAAATATATATTTGCATGTGGAAGACCTATGAGTTAATAATTAAGTCAGAACTCATAATGTATTTTAACCAAAAAGAACTCGTAATGTACGTGTAATCTAATTGGTTAATAACCTAATGGATCATATTTAATTGGCTTTTAGGAAAATAATCTCAATCTAAAACCAAAAAGGAAAATAATCTCAATCAAATTCCTTGTTGTTAACTTATTAGTGGCAGCATAATTTCTTCCACGTTCGAGTTATCATGGGGGCACGTAGTCTCGGTATGATCCGTTGACTTATAGAATGTAAAAAGTAAAAACTAAAAAGGATTAAAGAGGGAGATAACATTTTAACTTTATAAAATAACACTAGCCTTTGATCCGCACCAAACGCGGAATTGTAAAATTTGTCTGCAAAATTTAAATATATATAGAATTTTTTTTAATACAGAGATAACATTTTAAAATGTTTTTTAAAAAAAGCATATATTATTATAATATCAACGTCTCTAATACGATTATGTATATATAAAAGTTGAGCTTGACATTCAAGTTTTAAATACAAAAGTAGAGGAGAACATTCGTATTTTCGGTTCAAGTCAGTTATGTTTCTTTTAGGTTCATGTGTTTCGGATGGAGCTAGTAGGAGCTCGTATAGAAACTTGTCATTTTCTGGTTCGGGTTGGATTACTTAAGGTTCATGCAAATTTTTAAAATTTAATTGAAAATCGATGTAGTATTAAAACACTAAACGGTTTGATTTAACCTGAATTATCCAAGAAAATAAACCCAAAAAATATAATAATTATTATGTTCTAACTCGGTTCACCACCTTTTTAATCCAAAACAATAAATACTATTCGATTTCTCAGTACCAAACATATCTAAAATATGACAAAATATGTTATAGGTGAATATGTGAGATCTATTTTGTACTTTAAGTTGATTGCTCTTAAAAACTCTCACAATCGATGTAATATGATACCGAATACCAAATATATGTAATGTGAAAAAATGAAAATCATATTAGGCTTTGAAAATTCGAATGAGGATTTTGCGATTACTTTTTATTTTGTTAAAAAAAGATCTCTTAGATTTAGAATTTGAATGTACGGTAGTTGTTATTTTAGGATCCAAAAATATCCATTAATTTGTTTGATACAAATTGTAGTTTTTTTTTTTGCACAACGATATTTTTCCATTCATCAATATTGTTCGTTACATCGAAGAGCATAAGCTACAAAGGCTTTGCTAGAATCTAATTTAACCATCCAACTAAATAGATAAGCATATCTTTTAACCATTAAAAGGATAGAATACTTCTTCAAACCATGGAGGTGTTTAAAGATCTCATAGAGATCAACGTACTTGATGTCCAAACTAATTGGCTTCACGAATGTGGCCGAGTTGAACTGAAATTGGATATCATATCATATGGTAGAATCCGTTAAGACTCGCCACATTATCACAGTGACACTCTTTTTAACAGTCGGATTCACCGAAACTGTCAAGAGTGCCTTTTTGGCCGGAAGGTAGAATCCCTGCCCTCTATGTCGCTCACTTAGGAGACGAGTTGGATCAGGTTTACTTGAAGTTAAATCCGAGTGAGGAAGAGAGTTAAACTCATGTTCTTCCTTTACATTCTCTCAAATGAGCATATCTCGAAACCGATTAGATTAATAAGGATCGGTTGTGGTGAAAAGCAGCGGGTGCGAGCTTTGGTGAAGTTGGCAGATACCAGTCTCGTCAGCTTTTGGTACATGAGTCTCGACTGCGTTTTAACGTCAATCTTATAACAGCGGCAGTTGATTTCAGCGAAGAGTTGGTGAGTCGAATATGGTCTCTGTTCGATGATGAAATCTATAGCAGCTACCGACGGAGGAAGAGTAGCAGTGACGTCCTTTACGCAGATGGAGAAGGAAGAGACGCGAACAGCAACGTACTTATATTCATCAGGAAATGAGCTTGTGCTGGAGGTTGATGGTTCAGTAGCAGAGCCAAGGAGGTTTCTCGACAGTGGTGAGCCCCATCGCCAAGTTATAATACAGACATCAAAGATTACATAAGGGCATAACTGTCGCCTGGAAATACTTAAAGCAGAAGCGACGTTGCTCAAATTCAGAAACAGGGGAGCGCTCACCGGAGACACTGACCTGTAGCTCTTGGTGGAAGCGGCAGAGCCCATAGTTAGCGACATATGAGAAAGGAGCGAGATGCGAGAGTCACCGGCGTAGATGTCTTGCTCGCGCCAAGCCAAGACATAGTTTCTCTTTCTAGTAGAGAGAAGGTTCATCACCCAGTGGGGAGAACAAGGTTGCAAACGGCTCTGGAGATATAGCTTTGGTCGCCGGAAGCTTTGGGTAGCCTGAAAGTGAGAGGGGCGTGTGCAGCTCTTGAGATTTCGGTTTGGAAGCAGAGCATTCAAGAGTATCGGAGTGGGGCTACATGTAAGTACCAAGATCCATATGACGTGGAGGCGCCACTGGGAGAGGCTCACGAAACCGTCAACGGCGGATGTGCAAAGCATTCCCAGACACATAACGAGAGGCAGGAGAATCTCCTTGGCGCCGCGAAGAAGATGAATAGAGGTCTGGAGAGGAGCAGAGGAGGAGGCATGGTAAAGACGGTGACGCCGGCGAGCTAGGGAGCTGCCGCCGGCGCCGAAATACATACCTGATACTTACTTCAAGGTGTAGGATAGTGAAGATTGGCCAAGAGGAGGAGCAAGGATCACCAGAACATCAGATCGGAACTTTGGCGGGTTGTAGTTTAACTTAAAATTTTTTTTATTAACTAATTATCCCTTAAAACCATCTATATTTTGATCATGCCAAACACGAGATTAAAATATTGAATAAAAATTTATATAATCAGTTTAAAAATATTTTTATTTTTTTATTATATAACATTTACAAAAATTTAATATTTACATTTTTAAAATTATGGATCTTGATACAAATTCATGTATCATGCATATTAGATCTAATCATATATTTAACTGGATTTAAATTTTGTATGACATGTGTTAGATCTATATTTAAAAATAAATTAAAACGGTTGAAATTTCCACCATGCATATAATATTAAATTGGAATATTTTGATTGGTTATTTTTGTTGATGTGTCCTTTAAATTACTCATTGAGCGACATATAGAATTTTCAATCTTCATTTTTTCTGTGTCTTCAATTAATATATAAAATTTTAGTATATACTCTAGGTTTTTCTATGATTTAAATTGTGTTCATTATAACGAATTGGCAAAAAAAGATGCATAGGTTTAATAAATTCTTAATCTTTTTGGCATTTTTAAATAACATCAAAGTGTTTTTTTTGTTAAAGAAATATAATTGAAGTTACATAATATTGTAGTATTTAATCTACGCTGGCAGAAGTACGGAACACGTAATGTTCGGGTTGGCTTTTGTTAGGGGTCGACATGATAACTAGAATCGAATCGAAAAAACCGAACCAAGATTAGAAAATAACAAAATGATTTCAATTTTTAAAAACCAAAAAAATCAAAACCAAATAGATAACGGAAAAATCCTAAAGCATAAAAATGCTTTAAAATATCAAAAATATCCGAAAATATATTTAAAAATATCCAAAACAACTAAAAAATCTAAAAATATCTGAACACAAATACTCAAATTTTATTTAATTTAAGCTGAACCGAAAAAAAATTGAAATCGAATTGAAATATTTTAGAAATCAAATGGTTTCAATTTTTGAAAACAAAAAAAATCGAATCGAAGAACCGAACACCAAACTTAGCTTCTCTTGCTCTAATGGGAGATTATTATTATTACTTTATTGTGATTTGTCATTAATGATCTGAATTTATGCTAAGTGAAATTCAATTTGTGTCTTTATTGGCAACTAATAAGTTAAGTTTAATGTTGTTGCGCACCAATTAAAGAGTAATTAACTTTTATTAACGGTAACCAATGCAATCAATAAAAAAATTAAATTGCATAATACACATCAAATAACATTAGATTTTTATATAAAAATGCCGCTTGAATTGGACAAAAAAACTATTTTTAAAATATCACTTAGATTAAAACGGAGAGAATAGTTATTAACAAAACTAACATCTTAATTAACACATTATAAATAAAATAAGGATTTATCATTATAAATTTAGAACTCGCAAAATGCAACTAATATTCAATTTTTGCACGAGCTGTGCCTGAGATTATAAAATTGTGAGTGGAAAAGGAATAAACTACAGAAGATGGCAGAAACTCGAAACTTAAAAATTGTTGTTGTCGTGTAGTTTTAGGAGAATTGGTTTTTTTGGTTGTCAAAATCTATTTATTAAGTTTTCCCTTCGCTTCATTTTAAGGAAAGCGCGACAACTATGGTTTTTGTGTAAATAGCAATTACATTTTTTAATTTTTCCGTTTTAACAAAATTGTGTATAATAATATTTAAATTTTTAGAAATATAAAAAAATATGAAACGAAAGAAACACACACTATAAAATAGATTTTTTCTTTCCAAATTTCTTTGATCCCGCTTACTCGATTTTATATTCTCTATTTTCATTTTGTGACTTGTGTTATTTTCAACTTCCATTTCATTTCATTTTCAGTTTAATTTTTCAGTGCACCTCAAAACGTACTAAGTAATAAAGAAACAAATTTAAATAATGTCACTCCTCTAAGAGCACTATGACCTTCATTGTTATGTAGATTTTACAATAGTTTTTGGTTTTTGAAATTAAAATTGATTCACCAATCAACATTTTTAAAATTTAGTTTTTCAAATATTTAAGAAATTTTTTTTACTCTATTCTTCCATTTTAGTTTTTGGATTTTAAGTTTTTCATAAACTAAGAGAATCGAGAATTTAATTGATTCAAGTTATTTCTTCCCAAAACCCAAAATCTAGCATTTTAAGATTTTTATTCGAAAATCACATTTTAAAAATCTAAAACTAAAAATTAAAAACTAAAAATTAAAATCTAAATCCAAAAACCATTTTAGAAACCACAAACAATCATGGTTTATATGCATCTGACGAAAACTGAACAAATTTCAGATTGATGCAGTTGTATTCTAATACGTTGTAAGTTGTATGTGGTCAATATTTGTACCTTGAATCAAACCTACTTTTATAATCAAGAAGATACTCAATCGATAATTTTTCCGATTGAATTTTATGTCTAAATGAACAAAATTCTATAACTATAGTACATAACAGAAATCATATTATTTAAAGTAAGTGTAGTAGCCCTTTTTTTGACATCATTCAAAATTATAGTCAGGTAGATTATATATGCAAAATATTTTATTTTCAATCGTTTCGAACAATTGTCAACTTTGACATTGTTTAGAGCCAAATTAAGGGATTTCGTAATTGATCGAAGACATGATTTCATTTTGATTTGTCAAAAAAAAGTAAGTTTTTTTAATGAAAATTAAATTCAGAAAAATGAGTTTACGTTTTAACTCTAGATTTATTACCACTACACTAGCTAGATTACTAAGAACATTCACACAACAATAATGGTTTCTCGCAAAAGTCTCTCACAAAAAAACAAAAGACTTAAATTTTTCGCTTGAGAGATTCAAGTTTCTCATTTGATAGATTTTAAATACACATGTTACTATATTATTAGTCTACATATTTTTTATAGTCAAAACTTAACTACATAATTAACTAAGATTAAATTTATTAGTATTATATTGGATAAGATACTTAAGTATCTCACAACTGTAATATTTGGTTATAACCGAAAATTTACATAAGTACAACGATATTTTAATGTTATCTAATCTATTAAAACATAGTCGTACTTTTTTATCTACTTAAAAAGTTGCCATGTAAATTTAAACATATTCACAATCATTAAAAATAATTATAACAATTATTATTATTATTTGATTAACAATACAATATAATTATCACAATCTCATGTTATATCCTCTACTACCATGCACAATTAAATTATATAGAATTATGTTATTATTAATAATTAGTTTAGACATTATACATGTATCAATATTTATATATTTGATGTGAGAATTTGTTTTTCAATCGAGTTTACTCCCAAACTCAACTCTATGCCTCAAGTGCAAGACTAGTTGTTGTAGTAATGGGTATCATGGGTATCGAATCCACAAGGAGCAACTAATCACGCAATTAATCCTATCAATAATTTCTTTTTTGTTGAAATGTGAAACTTTATTAGCAACAAAAAACACTATACAAAAATATTTAGAATAAAAGAATTGAAAGCTTTACACAGCTCAACACACTAGTAGAAAACTACAAAAGAAGTAGGCCATTGAACTTAGAATGAGTGCCTTGCAAAGCAAGTAACTTGTGCCTAACATACTTGTCTCCTTGCTTGATGATTTCTCCACACGAAAGAAAGTTACCTCCATGGCGTCTTCGGTTCCTTTCAGCCCAGAGTAGATAAACAACCGCCTGAAACACCAACCGTAACAAAAACAATCTCTTTGCATCAAGCAAGGTGGACGATAACAACGGCAGGAGCAGTTCCCAATCGTACACGAAGTTCGTTGGCAAGAGACCAGCAACAAGTTTTCTCCAGACCTCACGACCAAACAAGCAATCAAAAAATAGATGGGATCGAGATTCCACACTAGTAAGGCAGAGTGTACACACGGATTGATTCGAAGACCCCAAGATAAAAGACGATCACATGTGTCTAACCTGTTTCTCGCTGCGAGCCAGGTGATAAAGGAATGCTTAGAAGTAGAATGAGCGAACCAAATCCCCTTAGACCAGACAACTACACCAGCTCGTGCCCGTATGAGCTGCCAAGTTTTCTTTGAAGAGAAAACAGGTTGGTAGGAATCATCAGCATGCTTCCAGAGAAAACAATCCGGACCAGCCTCATCCAAAGGAAGAGCCATTGTTTGCAACACCGAGGCTATAAGCTGGTGACTCGTGGCCCTACGATTCCGAAAACGCCAGCCCGTTACCCCAAAATCATGAACAGACATAGTAAGAGGAATGCCAAAGTCCCGAGGGCCCTGCTGGCTAGCAACATCAAGGAGACAGCCCAGAGGGTCCAATTATCCAGCCAAAAGGATGTTGATCGGCCATCCTTTATCGCCACTCGTAGAAACGACGAAGCAATATCACGTAGTTTCAAAATTTTTCGCCAATTCCAGGAACCCGAGGAGTCCGACGCTAACCAAAAAGAACCTTCACGCAACAGGTAAATCTATACCCAATCCACCCACAGTGATTTCTGCGATGAAAAGACCCGCCAAATCAGTTTAAGTCCAGCGACCATGTTGACCACTAAAGCCGATCGCAAACCGAGACCACCCTCTGCCTTGGGTTTGCACACATCATCACATGCAACTTTTGCTTTCCGAGCACTCAACGCTGCTCCGAACCAGAGGAAAGAAGCACAAAGGTGATCAATTTCCCTCAGACATTGCTTTGGAAGACAAAAAGCTTGACACCAAAACTGCGTGATACTCGATATCACCGAGAGTAGCAGCTGCAAACGGCCCGCAAAAGATAACATTCTTACTGTCCACGCCTTGAAATTGCTCCTAATACGATCCAAGGCTCGTAATCATCTTTTGTTAGTCGTTTCGTAGTCAATGGCAACCCAAGATACCGCACAGGAAGATGGTCCAATCGAAATGGAAAGGAGGATAAGATATCGTCTCGTATATGACCAGCTACCTACAATGAAAATTGTTGATTTCTCAACACTTATACGCAGACCCGACATGGAGGCAAAGTGATCAAAAACCTTCACAACCGCCTCAACTAATCTCCTTGTGCCATCAGTAAATACCAATATATCATCAGCGAAAGAAAGATGTGTTAACCCAAGGTTACGACACTTGGGATGAAACCCCATCAAACCGGCCGACGCCTTTTTGTTCAAAAGCGCAGATAGTACATTCATTGCTATGACAAATAAATAAGGCGAGAGAGAACACCCTTGTCTTAGGCCTCGGGTGCTTGAAAAAAACCCTGCAAGCTCACCATTTATTTGTATCGAGAAGGAGGGTGTGGAAATGCAGACTCGAATCCACTTTACAAAAATCTCTGGAAATCCCATAACACGTGGAACCGCAATTAAAAAATCCCATTGAACGGTGTCAAACGCTTTGGTGATGTCTATCTTCATTGCACACCTCCTGGATATATTTGGATTGTGGTAATCCTTTACGAGCTCCGTAGCCAATAAAACATTTTCCAGCAGCAAGCGATCTTGGATAAAAGCTGATTGATTGGGTAAGATAAATTCAGGAAGAACACTCTTCAGCCTATTCGCCAAAATATTTGAAATGATTTTATACAAGATGTTGCAACAAGATATAGGACGATAATCCTTGAATTCGATGGAGCTCTCTTTCTTTGGTATCAATGCAAGAATAGTCGAGTTAATACCCTTTGGCAAGTAGCCGTTTATGAAGAAAGACCGGACAACCACTACCACATCACTGCCCACAATTGGCCATGCTTTGACGAAGAATTTCTTAGTGTAACCATCAGGACCCGGAGCCTTACCAGAAGGCATTGCGAATAAGACAGCTTTAATCTCCTCAGGCAAAACCTCACGGACCAACATGCCCATTTCTTCCATTGAAACCCGAAAATCAATCAGCTCCTCTAATTCATGATCAGCCACACCAACGTAATAATCCAGAGAAAACCGTAAAAAAATATTTGTACCAACTCTCAGCCACTATCTTAATGCCCTGTTGTGTTGTGACTATAGCTCCTGCATCATCACGAATTATTCGAATAGCATTACGTGAAACTCTAGCTTGAGATGTTTTGTGGAAGAATCTCGTGTTTTGATCACCTAGCTGTAACCATCGGATACGGGACTTTTGTCGATAAAAAGACTCCTCCAATGAGGTTAAGAAAGACCATCGCTCTGCAGCAATCTCTTCTTCCAAAAAAGCAGATGTTGATGGTGAGTTCAATGTCGTTGTCTGGCGCGCACATAACAGCTCATAAGCTTCTCTAACTTTTGTCGGAAGATGGCCAATAGCAGTCTTGTTCAAGGAGCGAAGAACAGGCTTTAGAAGCTTAAGCTTACGAGACAATCTGTAGAGAGCTTGTCTAGAGACAAAAAGAGGTTATGTGTTCTGCCAAAATACATCAACAGTAGACATGAAGTTGTCCAGCAAAGTGAGCATAGTAAAGAACTTAAAAGGGCACCGAATCCGTGACGTATTCTCACCCAACTTGACTAAGCAACGGGCATGGTCCGAGACACCTCCAGGTTCAAAAACCGCATGTGAAGAAGGGAACATATAAAGCCAGGACTCACTGATGGGAGCCCTATCTAGCTTCTTACTCACTGGATCTCCATCCCTATGATTCCACCATGTGTAACGTGTACCTTGATAAGTCAAGTCCGAGAGAGCACAAGCTGATAGAAGATCTTGGAACTCGACCATACCAGTAGTCAAACTAGAATGTCCAGAATGTTCACTAACAGAAATAATCTCGTTGAAGTCCCCCATGATTAACCATGGCTTCGAATTAAATAATGGTGACGCATGACGCGTCGAGAGATCATTCCACAGCTCCTTCCGTTGCGAAGCCAGATTAAAGCCACAGATAAAAGAGCAGAAAAATTTAACACCCGAGTGAGAAAAATGAACCGCACAAGAAATCATCTGAGCTGTCTTATAAAGAGGAGTTAACATAACGTCATCACGCCATAATACCCATATACGACCCAACGGATGATGCTCATAATTCGAAATGAGACTCCAGCCACCAAGAGTTGTAGCCATAATGAATTCAGACCGCGATTCTTGAACACGTGTCTCAAGAATACCCCCAAAATTAGCCGAAGTAGATTGAATCCAGTTGCGAAGAACTTTATGCTTACGATCTTGATTGAACTCTCGCATATTCCATGAGAAAGTAGTCATTTTAATGTTTCTTATGATTACCTCGTCTCCCTCTCTAAGTAGAAACCAAGTCCTTACCAGTAGAGAAAACCGGATTGTCATATAGACGATTCGTTCCCTTCTTAGCTCGCGGAATTGATTGGCGCAACAAAGGCAAATTCCGTGAGACATGTTCTGAAATCACAATAGAATCTGAATGCGGACCTATCAATAATTTCATGATTTAAGCTTAACAAAAGTGGATGGTTCTAGCTTTCAATTCAACTATTAAAGCAAAGATGATAAACTAAACAAAATTCAAGGAATAAAAACATGCAAGCAATGAGTTAGGCCTATGATCAAGTGATATAAATGCAACCTAATCCAAGGGTTGGGGTAGTGAAACTCATATCAAAGGCAAAACAAAAGATCAACTAGTTCACTCTCATGATCCTAGTCCATTCAACAAATCCTAAATAAATTCAATCTCTCAATAGTGATCTAGCATTTGTCAATCATTAAATACAAGCCAAATAGCCTACTTAGCACCTTAATCATCTATTCCCATAGGCTAAGAATACTAAGCATGATTTAGATTCTCTTAGGCATTTCATCAAACACCTTTCGGGTGTGAAAACCTTGAGATCTAGCATTTGATTGATCATTTCAAATCTAGCTTTAAGCATCCCTAAATCATGTGAATCTATAAGAACCCAACCTCTAGCATCATTATTAGCACCTAGATCTAGCTTGATCAACCTAACCCATGCTTACATTTGATGACTACTAACTAGACATGCTCCAGAAACTAATAGAATCTAAAGCAAAGCTAATAGCAATCATCAAGAAAGAAGAAAATAAGATAAAGATGCAAACTTTAAACAAAACAAAGAGATTTCTCTCTTGAATCCAAACACATACAAAGTTTTCTTAGAAATGTAAAAGCTTAGGGTTTGATGAGTTTTTAGAAGAGTATTTATAGAGTTTAAGGATTTGGGTCGGGTTGACCCAGGACAAACCGGGTCAAACCCAAGATTTTTCTTGAAATAAAGGTTGATGGCGGTCTGGGAAGGCGGTACAGACCTCCAGCCAGAGGCCTCTTGTCCGCCAGGCTTATCCTGAAGATAGCTGGCGGTCTGGGGAGGCGGTGTAGACCGCCAGCCAGAGGAGCTTCAACCGCCAGCTTAGGTTTGTAGAGGGCTGGCAGTTCAAACTGTTGGTGCAGGTCGCCAGCCAGAAGCTTGTTGCCCGCCAGCTTCTCTAGGTGCTAGAGTGTTCCGTTCTTGCTTCCGAGTTCCTGGTTCATCCATCAATCTTTAGGGTAACTTGAAATGGGGTAGAAAAGAGGAGAAGAATGTACAAATGCAACATCTAAGACTCCTATATGAACTTTCCTAATCTAGACTCGAAAACGGCTTGAAACAATCTAAAAGATCCTAAAATGCAAGGAAAATTCTAGTAAATTCTAGGCTATTTCATGCAAAATACGATAATATCAACTTCCCCAGACTAGAATCTTGCTTGTCCTCAAGAAATGAACAAGGGCCTAAGGCCAAGAAAGAGGGTTGAAAGTGGGGAACTCATAGCCTAAGGGTTATACGAAGGGTACCAAAACAAAATCCTTAGAAAGATGTAACATATAGCAAAGTCGGCTCTAATCTTTCGTACTTCGCCATAACCTTTCCAAGCCCCAATATACTCTAAGCTCCGAGACCCTAGCAAACTCCTTCCATAATAACGCACTTGACTCTTTAATATTCATTAGATTTTTGAATTCGCACGGTTCTCATCATGGGCAAGAGATCGATATCAATCGGTTTGGTAAGAAAAAGTGGGTTTTAAGGTGACAAGAGAGGGTTGATGTGGGAACCGAAATTCTCACTGTCAATGTTATGTGGTTCACGGAC
>OVAN01004634.1:224-18443 GCA_900406275.1 Anastatica hierochuntica
GGCGCCAGTTGATGCTGAGGCGCGTATAACGTTCAGTCGTAGTTAGTTGACTGAACCACGTCCCTTCCGATCGCCATTTCTTTCGAATCATCACTTGATCGTCTCTCATTTCGTCTCGATCGGAGTTTCTGCCAAACCGTCATGACAATATTCGCAAGGATTCGTGCTCCCTGTGGATTTCGTATCGATCATATAAAGAGACAACGTTTAACTTAAACACCGGAAGGGTCTAAACTATACGATCGGCCTTAGCGGTCCATGAGGCCGTTGCCTCTTATTCCTGCGAGAAACGGTTTTCCGCGATAAATCGTAGAAATCACTTAGCCGCGAAACGGCCCTAAAGGGCCCAAACTGCGATAACGATCCACTTACGATTTTTGGGTGAGAACTGGCCCATTTGCAATGACGGTCCACTAGGGTTTCGCGAAAATGTCAAGTTCTGGGAAGATAAGGAAGGCTCTCGAAAAGATTTAGGAAAATCAAAGAAAAGGGAATATTTCCGTGAAAAGATATGCACGAATCAGAACGGAAAAAGGAAATCGAGCCAGCCCACGAAGATCTATATAAAGGACGCGAACTGAAAGAAAATAGGCACATTCATACATTCACAGAACTTTTCGTCACCACAAAAACACTTAGAAAAACTAGGGTTCTTACTTCGTTTTCGTTAGCGAGCTGCATCTCAACTAGGTTACAAGTCTACATTGTAGTCCTAGGTAATCGTCGCCAACAGTTCTTGCGGCCACGGCTTAACACCGGTTGCGCACGCTCCGATCACGAAATTTGAATAAGATCCCTTAACTTTCTTTGTTAACTGTGTTTGTCGAATCGTTTCTTCGTTTACGTTTTTTGTTTTACTTTAAATTCGCTCTAGTATTAATTTTGTATCCGTTCGCATTAACCTGTTTTACGAATCCTGTTACTTTTTCACCATTAACATCAGTTTACGAATCCTGTTACTTTTTCACCGTTAATTTCATCTCGCTTCGCAATCTGTTTCGTATTAATCTACTTTCGTTATCAACTTGTTTCGTTTCGTAATTCGAATATCGTTAAACTAAATCTCGCATACTACTCATTCATACGTTTTACTCACGCTGTTTTGTTTGATCTTATCTCGCAGATAAATTTCGTATTTCTTATTCACTAACTCACTACTTGATCTGTTGATCTTTGGCTACAGAGGATTCGTGAACCACGTAACATTGACAGTGAGAATTTCGGTTCCCACACTTATCAATCCTCAAAAACGGACGTGGGATTGAGCTACACTTGCTGAATTTTTCTTTCCCATCCATATCATCAAAATCGTTAAAATAAAACCAGCCTTTAACCAAGACGATTATTGGAGCTAGATACATAATTGAAGTGGCAACTTCACAGTTAAATCAGGTTATTAGTTGAACTTTAGAGCTATTAAACCAGCTATATTTGGTGAAGTGGAGATCAGACCTTCTACAAATCCTCTTAAGGAAAGGCTTTGGTCAGGGAAGACGACACCAAAGATTTTCATGTGGAAGGCTTTGAGTGGAGCTCTTGCAGTGGTTGGATTTCTTAATTGCCGAGGAATTCACGTGGATTCTCGTTGTCAGATATGCAACTCAGATAGTGAGAATGTTAATCACGTAATGTTCACTTATTTGAAAGGTCGACAGATATGGGCAATGAGTCGATTTCCACTCCCTATGACTTGTTTCAGCTTGTCATTTGTCTTTGAAAATTTTAGTCACCTCCTTAAGGTTTACAAATCGGCTGATGTTCCATATGAGATATGGTGTATCTTGCCATGGATCCATTGGCCTTTGTGGAAAAATCGCAATAAGATGCTTTTTGACAATAGACAATTTGGTGTAAGAATTAGCATCAATGAGGTGTGAGATGATTTTTTAAAATGGTTTTCTGCTCAGACTCTTGATGGTGAAGCTGATGTTAATCACTCTTTCGCTAATGCACGAGTATATAGCCTCTGGTCTCCTCCTACTTGTGATTGGCTAAAGTGTAACATGAGTTGTATGTGGTCAAGGAAAAAGATCGTCTGGTAGTTTATGGATCCTTTGTGATCACAAAGGAAGCTATGACACACCGTTGTGCGTTTTTGATTGCTCATAGCATTACGTTAGATATCGTTGGCTATCTTATGATGCAACCGGGCCTCCAATTTGGCTCAAGCCACTTGTGGAAAAGTAGAAGCCCCGGTGTGTCCTGGCTTCCCCATGAAAAGAAATTTTTAGACTACACTCTTATTGCTAGTTACCAATTTCTTTCTCATTTTCTATCCTCTGTGTTTCTCTTAGTTTGTTTACTTGTAACTTTCGTGTTGTTCTTTTTGATTAAAGATGATTAAAAAAAAGTTAATTTGTTTTATTTTTATTTTCGTTTCTATCCATCATGTGGACTAAATTCTTCTGTACCTTTATTTGAACATAAATTATTCTCCATAACCTTCTTTATTCCTTCTACCTTTTATAATGTTGAATTTCCATTTTGCCCCTACTATGTATTTAATATTTAATTATAAAAAAGTCATCATTTCCATCGGTTCATTTCATTGCCATGAGATCCATATGAACTCCATCTTTTTATAAACAAATTAATTTTAAGAAAATATAAAACCAAAATATCTCGACACTACTCTAGTTCTCATCTATTTATTTAAAAAATAAAACAAAAATAGTCCAATCATAAATTTTATGTTATTTATAATATTTTATGTTTAGTTGATATTTTTACTGAAACTAAGATTAAAATTAGAAATTTTCTGAATTGCAACATTTACTTGTCATTTAAGTAGATTTTATTTTTAAATTTTCACAATAAGCCTTATATGCAATTTTTTGAATTTCTTACTTGCATGTTTGAATGTAAAATAAAATTTTGTTAATTATGAAACTTTTACATGTGCTAAATTTATAATTTAATTTTATGATCGACTTTTAACATTTTGTTAGTAGCTAATGTTTTAGTACAATTGTACAGTTGAGTATAATTCTATGTCATAACTTCTTGAAAAACACAAAAATTTAAAAACACAAAGATAAAAGGTTTTATAAGCAATATATTGTTGTTGTCTTTTGTTGCAAAGGCACTTAATCTATTTTGTGTGATTTTTTAAAAATAATTATCTTATTATATATTTTAAGCGTTTAATTAGTAACTAAGTGAGGTCAAAAAGAAAAAAAAACAAAAAAAAGAAAATGTCAAAGGTTTTGAAAATTCTTTGTGATTCTTTACACATAAAATTTTATGTCACAAATGACTATTTAAAATCGTAATTACCAGTTGTATTTATATTTGTTTCATTTAGTTTTTATTTCTTTTTCGAGATTTAATGTTCAAATTTAGCTTCAAATTAATTTATATGAATTAATTCAAATTACTTTTAAAAATAAAATATTTTAAAATTTTAATTTTAATACTACTTATTGTGTATAATGTTCAATTGGTTTGGATTTAATAAATATAAATTCAGTTGTACCAGGTAGTATTAATACTAAAA
Organism: Anastatica hierochuntica; assembly: GCA_900406275.1. Taxonomy (NCBI): domain Eukaryota; kingdom Viridiplantae; phylum Streptophyta; class Magnoliopsida; order Brassicales; family Brassicaceae; genus Anastatica; species Anastatica hierochuntica. The sequence continues at coordinate 3,721 of OVAN01004634.1, forward strand.
AAATCTAAGATGTTGTCCGAGATTAACAACATCTACACCTAGTGGCAAAACTTCCACCTTTAATAATTGAATTGAAAATTTTCACAAGCTCAACATCAAATGCTTTTGAAACCAACAGATCATGGAAGTATATATTATTATTATAATTGACATTTGATTCTTGCAAATCGAAGAAAGTGATTACAGTAAGAAAACACTTCTTGCTAAATTGACATAGTACAACCAAGTATTTGTGGTACAACTGTGATTATGTAGTTTATTAACAAAAAATCTTTCCAATAAACAAAAATTCATACAATATCCATTTCTAAATATTTCTATACTAGTACATACAATCTTCATCTCTACACAAGTTTCTGTATTTGTACACATAAATTTTTATTTGAATGTATATACTAGTAAATCATAATTTTACATCAATTTCCTTATAATTCCATATGACTTTGCAAATTTCTACCACTCAAATTGGTAAAATATTCGGACCTAGTATTTTAACAAATATTTTTATATGAATTTGTAATAAATGTGTTAATTTTATATAATATCACAAGTAGAACTAATAAAAATAATTTTTTACTTGAGTACATCTGATTATACATAAAAAATGTCAAAATACTACTGTGGGAAGAAAGTACTACTGAAATTCTAGGTACAAATGGATGAAATGACGTGTACAACTTGTACAAATAACTACAACTGCAAATAGATTTTCACAATATAATTCAATTTTTACAACTAGACAAATTACATATGCAAATATTTAAACTAGATTTATTAATATCAATCGATATTTTTAACTAATAATAATCAAATTACATATTTAAAAATCACATAATTTAAAAATCATATAATTCAGTTTTTTTTAGAATTCTTAAATAATTATTATACAAAATCCAAAGTATTAAAGTATCACTAGTATTCAGAAGTATCAGTAATACCACGAAACATAACAAAAGATGGGAGTTTATATTTGCTTGCTGTAGAGGTGGAACAAGAAGCACGTCAAATTCTGATTAACCAGTAGTCAAACCAGCTAAATCAATTCAACCAAATCAACACTTCATGGTCACTAGTGAATCTGTAAAGTTCCAATGTTAAGAAACCAAACAATGAATCGGAGAGACAACAAATCTTATGAGTTTCTACAGATCTAATGGCTAGTAAAGGATTCTAAGAGAGAGATGAGATTCAATTGAATTTACCCTGAACATAACGCCATATACGCCGAGTATAACAACAATGAAACCGTAATAGTCAACGGGAAGATCCTTCGGCGCAACTAGACGAGGAGTGTAATGTGTTGTCGTCTAAGGTTTCTGTGGATTGTTCGCCGATGAAGCGTTTACATGACTGTGAGAGTAAACGGGAGTACGACGAAACTGGGGCAAGCGACTACACCAGAACATGACGAGAACGAGGCAAGCGACGAGACCGAAACATGAGGAGAACGGGGCAAGCGACGAGACCGGAGCATGACGAGAACGGGGCAAGCGACGACACCGGAACATGACGAGAACGAGGCAAGCGACGAGACCAAAACATGAGGAGAACGGGGCAAGCGACAAGACCAGAGTATGACGAGAACGGGGCAAGCGACGAGACCGGAGCAAGCGAGGAGACAGGGGCAAGCGACAAGACCAGAGCATGATAAGAACGGGGCAAGAACGAGATCGGTGCAAGTGTCGAGACTAAAACAAGTGATTGTGGTATTTGAGGAGATATGAAAAGGGAAGAAGAAGCATAAATTTTTCATAAATAAAAAGAAACGAAGAACGTTTAAAAAAAAAAAGATTTTGATTGTTTTAATATATTGGATCCAAACTAAATTGAATTCGAGTTAAGATAATCCAATTAGGTTTGTTGGGTTTTTACTGGATTTTTACACATTTTTTGATTTAAAAATAATAAAATAAAATAACAATTTTGGAAGGTATATGAACATTTTTCTTCTCAACTAAAGTTATATGAACAATTGATCCCCGCCCTGATCACCTTTACCTCTTTGCCTTTCTGTGACTGTATTTTAAGATCTTGTGCCACTGGCAACATAATTTCTAGGGTTTTATTTCTCGGTTTCTCTTGGAGTAGCACCACAATGGCGAATCCAATGCTTCACCCCCAATTCTTCTCCACACTTCTTCCTGGATTTCACACTCACCTTGTAACTATGTCTTCTTCTTCTCCTCTCTTTCTCTTTCCGAGCATCTTAATTCACGCTTCTCCTTCTGTTTCATCTCTTATTTTTGTTTTATGGTAGACGATTCCCTTAGATTTCTTCTCCAAGTATATACAAGGAAAGAGTGTGGAGATGACCGCGCAGCTGAAATCGGACGCGTCGGACATATCCTGGGAAGTGAAGATGACTAGTCGGAGACTTTGTAGCGGCTGGGAAGATTTCGCCCTCGCTCAGAATCTTCGAATCGGTCATGTCATTGTTGTCAGATATGAAGGAGATTTGGTGTTTCGTGTTTCTGATTTAGGAACCAGTTGCTGTCAGATCCTAGACATACCACCTTCAAGCAACAACAAAGATGTTTCAGGTAAGTCTTGTTCTTGGCCTGTGATTTCAAAGATGAGTTAATAAGAAGAAACAGTGTTGAACTGAAGCAATTAGGTAGAACATTGTTGACAAAGCGTGTGCACCCATTTACACAACCTGATTGTTCATCAGATGACGGTGATAACATCGGTAATCTCAGTTCTCTTGTCTTCTATTCAATATTATTTGAGTCCAATGATAGTATTATAGAGTTTAAACGATTGGGATGTTTCTGATATAGAGCTCCCTAGAAATAAGAAAGCCAAGAAGAACGTCCCAGAAGCAGAAACAGTTTCTTCTTCACCAGACAACTCGAGTTTTGTGGCTCTTGTCACCGCTTCGAATCTACGAACAGATACACTGGTTTTTACTTTACTCCTGCATTGACCAAATTCTCATACTAAATAGTTGTTGCATTTGTGGTTTAGTCACTCGCTAAATGAGCGCCTGTTTCTAGGATTCCGCATTTAGATGTAGTTAAATACTTGTTAACTATAGTTGTTCCCTGTGATAAAATGTCTAAGGTAACTGTCTATATTTTAGATTCAAGCTGGATTTGGTTTCATCATGATTACTTTGGTGTGGGAGAAAATTTGCCAAGTTTCATTACAACTATATTTTTTCTGGTTTGGTTTCGTTTGGATTGGTTTAGTTTGTTTACGGAACACAGTGTTTGTTCACTTTTGCTATATATCTTTAAGTTGGTTAGTCATGAAACTAAATAAAGAGTTATGAGGAATGCTATGAATACTTTAGCCTTTTGGTCCAAATGATATACAAATGAATCAGACTCTTATATCGATTTGATTTTTCCAGTATCTTTCGCAACATTTCACAAGCTCAAATGGTCTTACAAGAGAATGCCACAAGATTGTTTTAATAGATGAAGGGGAAAGATCCTGGGTATTGGATCTGAGGTTCAACAAATCATCTGATACTTTTTACATAAGCCGAGGTTGGAGACATTTCTGTAACGAAAATGGTCAAGAAGCAGGAGGCTTCTTTATGTTTAAACTAGTGAAAAACGGGAAAACGCCTGTGCTCAGTTTTTGCCCTACAGAATCTGTGAACGATAGAAGGAAAAGAGACTGGTCAGAATCTAGCAGGAGAGAATCTGTTTCCACAGAACTTAACCAGTGGGAAGAGAACATAGACGAGGAGAGCAGTGCAGACAAGTGCAGCGAGGAAGATAGCATAGAAGAGGAGAGCAGTGAAGACGAGTGCAGTGAGGAAGAAAATATAGGAGGGGAGAGCAGTGAAGACGAGTCCAGTGGATTGGAGTCATTGAGGGGGATGGAAGAAGAGAAGTATAGCCTGAAACGAGTAGTTCCATCATATTCATCATATTCTCCATACCATAAGGAATTTGTAAAATTTACACTTCCACCTGATTATGCCAGAATTAAAAAGTTGGTAAGTTCATCAAAAACAATCCTTGATTCTCTCTTGATGTTTTTGATGCAAGTTTATTCGTCCTCTGTTCCAATAACTTCAGTGTCTTCCAGGACACTTTGTGAGGGAGAATGGCATCAACAAGCATGGGGATATATCTTTAATGGGTAAAGATGGGACAAAATGGCTGACAAAACTTTTGCTGGACAGAAAAGGAACAGTAGGTTTGGGGAAAGGTTGGAAAGATTTTGTTAATGCAAACAGCTTAACGACAGGCTTCACGCTCAAGTTGATATGGGAAGACACAACTCCGGTGCTTAGTCTGTGCTCTGCAGAATCATGTAGTGGCAGAGGGCATGAAGAGTTTTCAAAAGCTAGGGATAAACAGTCTCATTTCTTAGATCCTGGCAGCAGAGATAAGAACAGCAATGATGTGAATAACAAAGAGCAGGGGATGTCACTGAAGAGAGAGAAGAATCACCTGAGATGGAGAGATTCATCTCTATCGAGCCAAAAGGAGTTTGTGACGTTAACAATTACACCTGGTAGTTTCAAAAAGTGTAGACTAGTAAATACTAAGTTTATCAAACAATCCTTGTTTCAGGGGTTGTTAGTTTATTGTAGTTTTTAGTGGTTTTGGCACATGTTTTGCTTATTACTAAATTCTTCCACAGCATCTTCCAGCGAATTTCACAACGGTCAATGACATCAACAAGCATGGGATGATTACTCTGTTGGGTAAAGACGGTATAAAGCAGCCAACAAAATTGCTATACGACAAAGGAAAGGGAACCATGGGTTTGGGAATTGGCTGGAAAGATTTTGTTAAAGCAAACGGCTTAAATACGGGTGACTCCTTCACGCTCAAGTTGGGTTGGGATGATACAACTCCTGTGCTCAGCTTGTGCCCTGCAGGATGTAACATTGACAAAGGAATAGGAGAAGGGTGTTCAGAAACAAACCAGGAAAAGTGTCATCCCATGATACCTAGAAGCTGCGAAACAATTACAATTAGCGAAGATGAAAACAGCAAACATCAATTTGTGACACTAACAATCACATCTAACATTCTCGGATATGGTAGATTGGTAAGCTCATATCCATAAACTCTTATTTCGGAGAGTTAGTTTTATCACTTTACTCTTACTTATTGTAGCACATCATAAGAGGGTTTTTTCTTTTAATTTCTTTTCACATCTTTTCCAGCGTCTTCCAGCACAATTTGTGAGGGAGAATGGCATCAAGCCTGGGGACATGTATCTGTTGGACAGAGATGGTAGAAATTGGCTGACAAACCTTCAAATGGATAAGAAAGGAACAACGAGTTTGGTAAAGGGTTGGAAAGATTTTGCTGAAGCAAACGGCTTAAAGTCGGGCAAATCCTTTACATTGGAGTTAATATGGGTAAATGCAAGTCCTATGCTCAGGTTGTTCCGTTCAGAGTCTATCAGTTCAAAAATGAATGAGGAGTTCATTTCCTTGGAAACAAGAAGCAGCGATTCATCCTCAGCAATCACAAACCGGTCTGTGACATTAACGCTTACGCCTGAAGATGTCAGAGCCTGTCAAATGGCAAGTTTCCATAACATTACTCTTGTTTTAAATTCTAATAATGTGTAAATGAGATGTGGTGGTTCAAATATTTATTGCAGCATCTTCCAAGTCATTTCATGAGGGCTAATGGGATCAACAAACTTGGGAAGATAACTTTGTTGGGTAAAGATAAAATGAAATGGTGTTGATATCTATTGACGAGAGATGGAACCGTGGCTCTTGGAATTGGTTGGGACGGTTTTTGTGAAGTTAACGGTGTGAAGTTAGGCGAATCTTTCTTGGAGTTCATTTGTGAACAAGACGAAACAAGTCATGTCTTTATGTTCTGTTCTCGGGAGACTAATAATTGAAATGTTAACTAGGAATAGAAAAGCATGTAAAATATATCTCCATAAACAAAGGTCATAAAAATTTGTTTACCAAAAGACACCGCTTCAATATCAATACTTGAAAAAAGTACATTAACCTTAAATTACTTATTATAAAATAAAGCTCAACCGTAATTCTTCTTTTTCCGGCAAAGATGATTCATATATTGAACAAAGAGGTACAACCTTGATTACAAACCATGATAAAATGTAAGAACCATTTAAAACTTTACCCTGTTTTGCTAACATATCAGCTATGTCATTTTGATTACACTTAATATGCTGAAAGGAAAAGCCATTTTGCGTGGCCATTCGTCTGATGTCTTCTCGGAAAGTCTGAATGTCATGATCACCATGCTTATCTTTTCTTCCATGTGTCCAGTCCTTTTCCAAGAACATGTATACAGATTGACTATCTCCTTTAAACAACATATCTTTATATCCTAATCTCCCTAACTGGAAAACAGCATCTCTTAAGGCTAAAGCTTCAGCCTGCAGAGTAGAACCTACAGGGTCAAGTGAGGCTTTGGTTTGAATAAAGGGTTTACCTTGCACAGATGTTAGAAGCCATTCTATTCCAGTCTTTTCTTACTAGAAGACCATGATGCATCAACAGTGCAAATATAATCAGTGGTATGATGCCTACTGGTTCCTTGTATCAAATACATTCCAGTATTCTCTACACTACCACTAACCTGGTCCTGTTTGCTAGCTTCTAACCATTTATCTATTCCTCTAACTTGGTAATTACCTCTGGAATCGGGATTCTTTTCCCTTGGAAGATGAGATCATTCCTCTGTTTCCATATTTCCCACCCCAAAACTGCTGGGAAGTTATAGCTTTGATTTTGCACCTGAGAAGAGCTTTGTAAAATCCAAGCAATGATGTCATAAAGATTTTCTTCAAATGCAAAATCTGGAATGAGATTATTCATAATGGCCAAGTTCCAGATTTCTTTTGCAATTCTACATCTAAATAGCATATGTAAAACCTGATTCATCCTCTTCTCCACATATTTGGCATGTAGTATCAAGATGAATACCTCTGGTTTTTAGTTGAGTGTTAATAGCCAAACCTTGATGACATATTCTCCACCAGAAATGCTTTACTTTGGGAGGTACAAGGAGAGACCATACTTTAGAAAATTTTAAAGGAGGAGAATGAGATTGAGGATCACCAACAGAGTGACACAGATGGTATCCTAATTTGACTGAGTATTCTCCATCCTTAGTAAAGTTCCATAGCATCTGCATTATTAAAGAGACTTGGTCTCAGGGATCTAATTAGAGAAATGTCATCAGGGTGAATTGGGTTCATTAACTTAACATTATCCCAATCCTTTACTTCATTTCTTAACAGATGACACACTTTAAGATTGGGAACATTACCATCATGAAGAGGCCTTGGAGGTCTGGATGGTTTAGTAGGTAACCAGTTGTCATTCCAAACATCAATACTGTTACCATTCCCCAATCTCCATTTAATTCCTTTTTGTATCAACTTAGTTACCTGCCATAATCCTTTCCATGCAAAAGAGCTTCTAGATCCTTTCTCTGCAGATAATAAATTACCCTTAGGATAATATTTTTTATCTAAAAATCTTACTAAGCAGAGAATCAGGATATTTTATCAGCCCCCAAGCTTGTTTAGCAATCACTGCTTCATTCAAAGCCTTAAAATCTCTTATTCCTAAGCCCCCTTGTTTCTTTGTTTTTGTAATTGTATTCCATGAGATCCAAGATATTTTACTTTGGTCTTTAGAATTAGACCAGAAATATTTCTCACCACCTTTGTCATCAATTCTATTGTCTTCTTAGGAAGCATATAACAGGACATTGCATAATTAGGAAGGGCAGTAGTTACAGCTCTTATCAAAGTATTCCTACCCGCATAAGACATCATTTTGGTACTCTAATTATTCGGTTTTGACTCTATCTTATGCTGTAAATAAGTAAAGGCTGAGGATGTATTCTTTGCAATAATATTTGGGAGACCTAAATATCCAAAACCACAAGACTTAGTAATGGAAAAGAGTTGTTTCATTCTGGTTTGAGTTTCCTGATGAGTTTTCTTTGCAAAGATAATAGCTGATTTCGAGAAATTAACATACTCACCTGAGGCCTTCCCACAAAAATCCAAAACATGAAGAAGAGTGTTGGCTTCCTGTTCTGTAGCTCTGCAAAACACTAGAGAATCATTAGCAAATAACAAATGTGATATCGGGGGTCCTGTTTTGCTTGCTCTAAAGCCATGAATCATTCCCTTTTTAGTGAGATGATTAAGGATTGTTTTGAGACCTTCAGCACATAGCAAGTATAGAAAGGGAGAGATAGGATCTCCTTGTCTTATACCTCTGGAAGGTTTAATGTTTCTGGTGGGAGAGCCATTAACTAAAACAGAATAAGAAACTGATTTTACACGAGACATGATCCATTTGCACCATTGATCTGCAAAACCCATTGCCTTCATAATATATTCAAGATAATCCCATTCTAATTTATCAAAGGCCTTAGAAATGTCTAACTTAATTTCCATGAACTTATGTTTTCTATCTCTATTTAGAAGGCTATGCAAGAGTTAATGCGTAATCAACATATTATCAGTAATCAATCTACTTGGGATGAAAGCAGATTGATTATTAGAGATAATGTGATGAAGAAAAGGCTTAATTCTCTCTGCAAGCACCTTTGAGACTATTTTATAAGCCACATTAGTTAGACTTATTGTCCTGTAGTCCTTAACTTCTTTTGGATTATCTATTTTAGGGATAAGGCATATATGGGTTTTATTAATTTCTGGATCCATATCTGCTGTTGCAAGAAAATCAGAGATGAAAGACATTAAACCTGACTTCAACGTGGACCAATGATGCTTGTAAAAAGCAGTTGTAAGACCATCTGGTCCAGGTGCTTTATCCACATTCATCTCTTTAATTATTTGGTAGACCTCTTGTTCTGAGATTGGTTTAGTGAGAGCTAAGTTCATTTCAGGAGTAATCATTTTTTGAATCGGGCCTAATTCCTGCTTAACTCTGTCACTAAACATAGCTTGGTTAGTATAAAGATCCGTAAAATAATTCATCACTAACCTATGAATGGCTTTATCGGAGGTCCAAATTCTCCCATGGTCATCTGCAAGAGAATTGATAAAGTTAAAGGCTCTCCTCTGTTTCATCTTTGCATGAAAAAACTTAGTATTTTTGTCTCCAGCCCTTAACCAATCAATTCTGCTTTTAGTTCTTCAGAATTCCTCTTCTAGTCTATATTGATATAGAAGTTCAGAATTCAAACCATGTATGTAGTCATAATCAATATATGGAGACACCTTCCCCTTTGCCTTTTCTTCATGTGTAAACCTTGGTCTGGTTGTATTAGTTCCTTGCTCTTCTAAACTATTTTCTTCCTTTCTCTGTTGTAGAATCCTCAGTCTGCATAGGTTCACCTCCCCTTAGATTCTCTTCAGCACGTTCAGAAATTATCAAACCACTTTGTCCCCTTCTTTCTACTTCCTCATAGATTTCCATTTCCTTCAGAAGCTTCTCATCCTTAATTGCAGTGGAAGACTCACCTTGTTCTATAGCTTTCAACCTAGATTCCACTGATAACTTTGGAGGACCAGAAGGACACAACTTAGCATCATTCCTAAGACTTCCACAGGTAGTACAAAACTTTTCAAGTACTTGATAGTTGAAATCAAGAAGTATAGGATCTTCCATCTCCATTACATTCACTAGATGTGCTGTTATTACCTTACTATCAATATCAAAGCCTATTCTCAGCCACACCTGCGCCCCTTTAGAACCAGTTGGTTGGAGCACTTGAACATCAGCCACATGCCCTAAATTTGAACATGTGCTTCTGAGAATTGGATCAATACGATAGTAATCCGGCAGATTGTGAACTTGGATCCAGAAAGGGATTGTTCTTAAGTAGGTAATATATGTGCGATGACTCCATCTATCAATAACTACCATCCATTCTTTGTAGGTATACGGACCGCCCTCAAGAACCGCAACGATGTGATGTTCAGAGATAAAGAAAAAACTATCCGTTCCATCATCGTTAATATGCCCCTCTACCTTACCCGTTAGCTTCCAGATTTTGGGCATCATGGTTCTAATCCCTCCCGGATTTTGAACTTTGGAGTTTACTCCTTTTACGACTAGACAGAGGTTGTCTACCTTTTCAAATTGACGGCGAGCATCAAAGTGAACATTCCAAGGAGATTCATCACCGCCGATTTGCAAGCTTTGCATCGAAAACCACAGATCTTTCTCAACTTTAGCTTTGTTGATTGGTTTCGACATGATTCTCAATTGATGAAGCAAGAGATCTGTTTCAAGAACAGAAGATTAGTCCAGAGTTTTCTGGAGATGAAGATAAGCTCAACCTTAATTCAAACTCAAAGGATGAATTGTTAACAATTTATTAACCAAAATCTAATTACAAATCTTGGACAAAATCTGAAAGAAATAAAAATTCCCGTTGATATTGCCTCAAAAATTCTCGAAGATATTGAATTGCTTGGGAATAATCAGCACCCCGACAGTTCCATGTTATGACTTTCATTGCGAGCGGTGGCTCCGGGAGAACCGCCTTACCTTGTGTGTCCAATCCATCTTTAACCTTTGGTGCAGCCACAACTCCCTTAGCACCCCTTTTATTTACCCATGCATGTTTTGATTCCACTTTATGACGAGGCAATGTAGCCAACCAACACTTTAATCTTTCATGGAACTCATATCTTTGATTTTTGGCGTATAACGAGTCTGAACCTTTTTTGGAACCATTTTCCTTCCAATCTCATCTTCATCCAAAGAATTGTCGGATACAACAACTCCCTCCTCTACTATAAATGTCTCTTACGCCCTATACAACCATCTTTCACTCCTCTTGCAGACCCTATAATATCCTCAACATGGATCTTACTGCTCTCTACCATACACTTATGACCAGAGTATTCTCCCTCATTAGATTAAAGAAGTAAGTCCTCCTCATAATAATCTTCCTTCTCATAGTTCATATCCTTCGATAATCACCATTTTTTCACCAAATTGATATCCCCAAGCTCTCCCTTAAATGCAAAACCTGGAAAAACTCCCCATCTTCACCAATACCCTCTGTCACACCCTTTTCCTCTTCCTTTACGCTAGTCTGAACAACCTCTTCAGAGCCTCCTACCTCCACTTTCTCCTCTCCAACAACTACAACAGCCACATTTTCCACTTGCAAACCAAAACAAGAGTCCCTTGTACCTAAATGATTAATTCAAAGCTCTCTCTCTGCCAGTTCCGCCCTCCTATATCCCATTATTTCCTCATTTATCCCTTCAAAATTACTCTGATCTCTCTGTCGATATAGCCATTCTTTATACTCATAACATGGTTGTTGACCGCGTTGACCAAAAAAATCATGTAACGTCCCTACTCTGCAGATTGGGGCAAATTGTTTTAGGGTTTCAATTGGCCAAAAATCATGAGCTAACCAACACAAAACCGCGTTTAATCCTAAACCAATTTCCCTTTAATCAAATCAAACCAAAGCCTTAACCTTCCTATTTAAACTCAAATTTACCTAAAACATAAGCTAATTTCGATCCATTCTTTTTTCCCCTCGATCCGTCAGCCATCAGAGAAAAAACAGACTTGATATGTCGTGGGAGAATGAACTATCAGCCAAGCAAATCAATTTGGATTTATCTGAAACTCTTACAGAAGGTAAGTGACGCATATAACGACATTTCCCAAATTACAAAACATGTTTTCGTTTAATATTCTAAAAGTTATGATCGTTTTACCGAGTACAACGAAATCAGATCGCGAATCCGACTAGTCTGAGTAGGAAGGGCGTTTCCGAGGGCAAATGGAGACTGATTGGTGTCAAACTGGAACCTACTGCTAGAGGATGTCTAAGGTTACATTTTAATCGTTAGGATCGAGAGGTGAACGGTCAGTTTCAATTTTATCTTCTTGTTTCCGAGCGTCTTATATTATGTTAGTTTTCAAGATATGTGCGGTTTGAGCATAAAATGTGTTTGATTATCTTAGAGGTGTTTTCTATAGCTAATACTCTATGGGATCAATGTAGGGACTCATATGAATCCGCTGGTAAAAGGAAAACCGGTTTCAGATTCATATGAGTAGAGAAGCGGGTCCCGGAAGTTGTTGGAGCAAGCTGTTCGCATCAAGAAGAGAGCTGAGGAGCTCCGAGATCGAGGTTCCACAGAGTTGCAGAGGCATGGACGTTCCCAAGAACAATGTTTTCCTCTGTAAGTAAAATTACCATATTCTCCCTGGCCGGGTTTTTTTTTTGGAAGTTTCCAGTAGAAGGTTCTTCCACAGCCTCCTCAATCACCTTAGTCAACGTGTCAATCCAAAATGTTTGTCCATCTATGGTATGCTTCTTGGTTAACTTCTCAAGATTGAAACGCACATCTAGTTTACCTAATTACAGATCAATATGTCAATTCTGAACATCAATCACCGCTCTAGCAGTAGATAAGAATGGTCTACCCAAGATAATAGGATCCTTAGGTTCTTCATCAAGTTCCAAGACTACGAAATCAGTGTATACATAGCCTTTACCAACAACAACAAGAATGTTATCGAGAATACCTATTGGCTTGCGAACTGATCGATCTGCAAGTATCAAATACATCTTCATGGGCTTATAACCATGTTCAGCCTCTACGAGACAGACAATGGCATCAAGCTAACTCCAGAGCCCTAATCACACAGACATCTTTCGAAGGTAAGAGATCCGATCTTGCAAGGCAAAACAAAAGGACTAGGATCTTCGCGTTTCTCCGGTGTAATATTCTGAAGAACTGCGCTACACTACGCAGTAAGAACCGATACACCTTGTTCTAAGGTCATGCGATCTGAGAGAATCTCCTTCATGTACCTCTTATGAGATGGTACCATCTTAACTGCCTCAACGAAAGGCAATCGCACATGTAATTCACCAACGAGATTCTTAAGTTTCTCATACTCGCGTGCCTTGATCTTTTGACGGGATCTAGAAGGATATGGAGGCTTGGGAACATAAGGTGAGGGCGGTACATATTTATACTCAGCCTGCTGCGCCTTCGTTTCATCGCTAGAATTCGATACCTTCCCGTCAAGACAGGGATCGATCGATCCAAGGACAGGGAACAGTCGATCCTTGTCTTTCTGTCCAGAATCTGATACCCTCCTTTCAGAATAGGGATCGATTGATCCGGAGACAGGGATCAATCGATCCGGAGACAGGGATCGATCGATCCTTGTCTTATTTTCCAGATCGATCGATCGCTTCGGATGATCGATCAATCGCCAAACTCAGTAATTTTCTATGAGCTTCTGAGACATGGATCGACCAATCAAGGGGCAGGGATCGATCGATCCAGGGGCAGGGATTGACCGATCTCTATCCCAGACGAACTTTCAGTCGTTTTTTTCGCCTCGAACTGTGAAAGAATTGCAGTATTCCTTCGGATTCTTCTCCGGTTTGGCTTGAATGTCACATAGGGGAGCTCTGTTTCTCACAGAAGTCCAAGAAACTTGTGTATCCAGAGTCTTCAATCGAACACTCATAGCCTCAAACTTACCATTGAGGTCATTGTACATGTTATCGACTTTCTGATTGATCTCTGCAGCAAACTTAGTGTGATTTTCAACACTTGGTGGAGCATTTGTTTCAGCTCACTATCTTGAGAAGACGCAAAAGACTGTCCTTGGTTCTGATTCTGATACCCCGACTCATAGTTATTCTTGAATCCTCTTGAACCAAACTGCTTCTGCTGATAGCCACTGTTCCCGAAGTCAGTGTTCTTGTTATGAAATCCAGAGTTGAATACACTCTGATTGTGATTGTAAGGCTTGTTTTGGAACTGATTCACGAGCCTGACTGTAGTGATGATGGATCAGTCTGGAAGTGCCTTGGAACTCACCCCGAAGCAAGCTCCACCAGAGAAAATCTTCAGCTCAAAGAGTCTACTCTTCGCTTTCTTCACAGCAGATGCGCCTTTCTCTTTAAATTCCGGCGTAATGATGGCTCTGACCTTGGAGAAAGGTCTGATTATGCATTTACGCTTCACTTTATACTCAATAGCGCTTCCATCGCACCCAAGAGGAATCAAAGTCAAGTCTGAACTCTTTGCAGCATTTTCAGAATTGTGCTCTTTCTGCTTCACCTTCTTTTTGGTCTTGAGTTTTCTCACTGTAGAATGAACATCTCCATCTAGGACTTCCTTGGCGTCATTCCTTTCAGATATCTCCACTGTTTCTTTACTTGATAGATCATCCTCTTTGTCAGTTCGTGATAAGGAAATTTGGGAAAACTCCTCAGTATAAGGTTCTTCCACAGCCTCCTCAATCGCCTTAGTCAATGTGTCAACTCAAAATGTTTGCCCATATATGGTAGGCTTCTTGGTTGACTTCTCAAGATTGAAATGCACATCTAGCTTACCCAATTGCAGATCAATCTAACTATTCTTAAAATCAATCATAGCTCTAGCAGTAGATAAGAATGGTCTACCCAAGATGATAGGATCCTTGGGTTCTTCATTAAGCTTCAAGACTACGAAATCGGTGTATACATAGCCTTTACCAACACCAACATGAATGTTATCGAGAATACCTATTGGCTTGCGAACTGATGGATCTGCAAGTATCAAAGTCATCTTCGTGGGCTTATAATTCACCATGTTCAGCCTCTGCGAGACAGACAGCGGCATCAAGCAAACTCCAGAGCCCAAGTCACACAAACATCTCTCGAAGGTAAGAGATCAGATCCTCAAAGGCAAAACAAAAGGTCCTGGATCTTCACATTTCTCCGGTGTAATATTCTGAAGAACTGTGCTACACTCCGCAGTAAGAACTGATACACCTT
>OVAN01004635.1:0-25362 GCA_900406275.1 Anastatica hierochuntica
AGAAAACATGATGAACTCAGGTCAAAGGACTATACTCTATAGATGTAATGAGAAACTCTAATGACATCGATATAACAATCTTGTAGAGTTCTCATAGCGGGTCAGTCCAATATTGTGTTCTCAAACACATATATATGTGATTGACTTTAATACAACATATCAATGACTACATGAAACTTACTCATCAGCCACCTCACATACTAGTCATTCAAAGTTATTAATGTCCCTGCTTAATAACCTGACTATGGACCTCAATAATTTATGTCATTTATCACTTACAGGGTTTCATGATCAAGTCACATACTTGATGACCTATAAAACGATATAAATTATTTTGGGACTATTATTCAATTATCCAATAATCAAATAATACATGAAACGAATTTCATTACTTCAAACATAGAAAATTCTACGTTTACCCAAACATCAATTCCGGAAACAAAGCTCCCACTAAACCCAAGATCATATCTTTCATAATCTAATATGACTTTCATACTTAGATTACTCAAGAGGTTTATTAGGAAACCGCAAACTCTTGCTCCCACTATTCCTTTAGAAACTATTTTTCCTTAGAAAAGAATTTGTCCAAGTAACAAACAATTTGTTCTTTAATTCATCGTTGAATTATTTGAACACTTCAAAGAACCAGGTGAATGAATTATCATATGACCATTAATGAAATAGTAACTTTCTTTGGCCTTTTAAAATTATTAGTTCTCACACATCTCTATGTATAAGATCTAACAATTCACTAGCTCTTTCACTGATCTTAGTAATAGAGCGTTGGTCATTTTTCTGGTAAATTAAGAGCACATAACTCATTAGATTCTAAATCAAATGAGTGTAGAAAATTCATCGCTATGAACTTTCCAAAAATCTCATTTACACGGTTCAAATGACAAAGCCAAAATAAAAGTTAGATTTCAGTAATGAGAAGATTTAAATGTTATAGACGGTTAGACTCTGNCTCATTCTTTAATGAGACTTTATCACAATAAGTCTAAAACTTGTTTTATTGAAAAAAATATTAAATTCTTCCAAATCCAAATTTAAAGAAAATAATAATCTTACTCACAACAAATTGACAAAGAAAAACTTAAAGTTCTAAAGCCAATTCTATAGAAAAAAAGAAAATATTCCTACATCTAATCCAGCAACTCATGCTCAATTCCTTGATAGGTCCATTTTATCCTTTCTCCACAGCTCTACTTCTGTTGAGGTTCTGCACAATTTCATAAATGTGAGTATCACAACTGGTATCCAATACCCAACAAGTAGAATTAAACTTAGTAACTTTTACTTCTATAACATTTTTATTCCTGGAGAAGAAGACTTAGAACTCTTCTTTTTCAGCTCCTCCAAGTACTTCTTGCAATTTCTCTTCCAATGCCCAGTACCATTACAATAATGACACTTATCGTAACCAGAAGGACGAGGTTTAGACTTTTGGAAATTTTTAGACTTGTTAGATTTCTCAATCCAACCCGTCTTACCATATCCTTTGTCTTTACCATGTTTCTTAAACTTATTACCCTTTTGCACCATCAGGACATTAGGATTTTCCTTCTTGATGTTTGGCTCAGCAGTTTTAAGCATCCCATGCAACTCAGACAAAGTCTTCGTCAAGTTGTTCATGTTATAGTTCATAACAAACTGATCATAGCTTGACGACAATGACTGCAGGATTATGTCAGTAGCCAACTCTTGACTGATAGGGCAATCCAGCTTTGCCAAGTTATCGATATAACCCATCATCTTTATGACATGTGGGCTAACTGGATTGTCATGTGACAACTTACACTCAATGAGAGATTTAACCGTCTTATATCTCTNATCATATATCTCTAAGTTCGTGCTTGTTCCTGAAACATCCCTTTCAGGCCAGCTATCATGTCTACCGGTGACTCCACATTCTCATATTGCTTTTGCAAGTCTGAGTTCATGGTAGCCAACATAAGACAAGACACATCAACCCTATCACTGACATGCTTATCCCAAGCATTCCTTTCTGCATGAGAAACATTTGACTTAGGTTTTTCAGGAAGCTCCTTTTCTAGGACATATTCCTTTTTTTCCTGTTTGAGAACAATTCTCAGGTTGCGGTACCATTCAAGAAAATTTGATCCGTTGAGTCTTTCCTTCTCAAGGATGGATCGAAGTGAAAAGGCGTTGTGGGAGTTTGACATAACTGTCAGAAAAGAATAAAAAAAATTTAAATTGATGTTCAGGAATTTAAGCATTCTTAACAATTAAAAACACTCTCATTACACTCAAAACAGCTTTTCCTCAAACTGAGTGTAATAAACCAAGATCCATATTTCACATGAATTCGAGTGAGCTTTGGCTCATCGCCCGAACGCAAGCTATTTAGGTAAGCAACCACATTGCTAATTATATCCAATATAACTCTTGGTTGTGGACGACATCTTATGTCTAATCCAACCCTATGTCTCTAAGCCCAAAACCGNACTTACTCATGTAATTTCGGACACCCTGCTTGGCAGACCCATCACACAACGAAATAAGCCTTGACAGTTGACAAGATTGGGGAGACATANGTATAACTCTTGGTTGTGGACGACATCTTATGTCTAATCCAAGCCTATGTCTCTAAGCCCAAAACCATTTTGATAGCCTAGTCAAGTGAACCAATCTCTTTTCATATGGTAATCATTACCATCTGACTTACTCATGTAATTTCGGACACCCTGCTTGGCAGACCCATCACACAACGAAATAAGCCTTGACAGTTGACAAGATTGGGGAGACATAAAAACTTGATATTATTTGAGGAACTTAATTTTAATCCAATTTCTATTTGAAAAATTTATATCGAATATAAATTATTAAAATGTAATTAATACATATCTAATATGCATTTTTTAATTGGATTAAAATAATTTAATTAATTTTAATCAAATTAAAATTAGCAATTATGTATATAATTAATCTTAATAAACTCTAATAACCTAATTAAATTAGGATTAGAATTAAAAGACTAAAATTATACTTTTTTTTAAATATCCATTAAAAGTCTCGACAATGAAAAACACTTTGTCAACAAAACCTTTAAAAAAAATCCAATTGCATATTTAAAATTTATATCAGATATAAATGAACAAAATATAACTTATGCATATCTAATATGTATACTCAATTGGATAATAAATAATTAAACTAATTCTAGTCCAACTAAAATTATCAATTATTTATGTATAATTAACCTTATTAAAATTCTTAATATTTAATCAAATTAAATCTCAAATAAAAGATTAAATAATCAAATCAACTTAATAACTTTACCGAAAGAGAACAAAATATTTGATATTGTCCACGAATGTTAATGCACAAAAAGTCAACCAATTGATTTAACCATTAGACCAATTGGTTTAACCATTAAACCAACTTAAATGGTTTAACAAAAACCGGAAGATTTGAATTGTATGTAAACAAAGCATCGAACTTTTCCTTTTTTTTTCATGATCAAATATATCAATATATATACTCTATTCAAAATCAAAATTATGCACGTATGCTCCGATACTACTGTTGGAATTCGTAACGATTTTTAAACAATTTATAAATATATTTACGAACTTTATTCCCAAGATCCGTGCAAATTATTGACTTTGAATCTAATCTACAGGTATCGAATATACCTGGAAATTACGCAACGGAATTTTGATCTGGATTTGGATCGAGGTTTCTAAGCACTCCAAGTGTCGTGCCTCTATCGGTATCCACACGCACACAAACTGGATTGGAACGGGATGCTAGTCCCTTGAGATCAAATCTCTTCACGTGACAAAAAAACGTTTGACTCTTCTTTACTAGGGTCGGCTGTGTTTTTCTTTTTGTGAAAGAAAAACTCTTAACCCTAAGTATCATATGATCACATCATTATATACTAATGTAAGTCAAACCTAATGTCACCACTTTGATATATGGACCAAACCCAATTGATAATCTCACTAAAGAGATTATTCCTCTTGTCCACAAACATTTACGTATAAACATATATCATATATATATGTTGTATATTTAGTATATCACATATAACGTAAATGAATAAATATAAATAGATGTATATCAAATATAACATATATTTTATATTGTTACCAAAACTCATTACATTATTAATCCAATTGCTTAGGTGTGTGACCCTATAGGATCGTATAATATTAGTAATAGATTCAAAATCTATAGATTATAAGCGGTCTCTAGCAAAACATTATAACCACCTAATATTATCCGACTTGTCGAACCTCGACACTACAACTTTATTTAGAGTAAAGTACAAATGATTTCAGGACATTCCCAATATTATTGTCGATGGTCAAACTTTTTGTTGATAGTTTCTCACACATGAAGAAGAGATGAAAAGACGGGAAGAGTAAAAGAATGTTTCTTTTACATTTAAGCTTACATAGATAATTCAACAAATGAAATATGTCGGCAAAATAAATCAATGAAAGTGTATTATTTATATGTCATTCTCCTAATTCATAAAACTTGTTGCCATGTCTTATTTTGGAGAGCTTCAGGCCTATTATAGTACTAATTATGTTAACTTACGAACATGTAGACAAAGCCACTGAAGGATACAAAACTAGAGATGGGGAAAATACTCGGATCCAAAAAATCAAACTAAATGAATCAAAATGAATAATATCGAACAAAATCAAACCGACAATCGAATGAATATTTTGAATACCCTAATTAGAATATCATATACAAATAAATAAGTTATATTTGGATTTAAAATAACTCAAATCTACAAAAATAAAATTATAAATTGAAAATATAAATTATTTTTATACCAAAATATGATCACTCGAGTTTTAACCCGATAAACTAACTGGAAGTGTACAGTAAAGTATGTGGTAGTATATGCGGGATCGAATCGACAAGAATCAAAGATCACTTGTATGGTCTTAAGCCAAATTATGAGTTAAGGAAAATAAGATGAATTGTCTGTGAAACTACTTGAGTTTAAAAAGTAATTGAAAGCAAGCAAAACAAAGAAAACAAGTTGTAAACGATAGAAGAAGACTTTGGGCACAAGGAATTCTCAGAGAAATCATCTAATTGTTGATTAGGATAAATTGAGAAGGAAAATTAATAAGAACCGCTCGAACTCAAATCACTAATACAGAATATACCTATTTCTGTAGCCCTAACTTCGTATGTTAAAAAAATCATAAAGACTAACTTCGTTGAATTTCAAATTCTAAACATGCATTAAATTCGGGTTTGATATGTTCATAAAGCACAATAACAAAAAAATCCATTTGTTGAGGATATTTTGCTCATCTACTAACCTGTTTAGGCATTTAAACAAACACTTACGGTGCGTTAAACAACCTAAGATCAGAAATTAGGTCACGAGTCTAATCTCAACATTAAACATGGTGATAGATGAAGATCCACAAGATAAATCTTTGAATCTAACAATCTAATATCAACAATCTTGAAATCCCCTTGTGATAAACCTTAAAAGCAATTAACGGACTACTCACTCATATCAAAATGGCAATCTCAAGATGAATCAAAGGAAAACATATTGTAATTGATAAAAAAAACAGCAAGAGGGTTCAAAATTCTTCTCCAAATTGAAATACGGGTATGGTTCCTCTCCCTCGAGAATACAAAGCTCAAAGTATGCTTTTGAAACTCAAACATAGCATAAAAGAAACTAAAGTTTTGTCCTAGGTTAATATACAAAAGGTCGTATATTTTATCTAGGAAAAAAAGGACTTTTAAATGAAAAGGAAAATTTATAATCTAGTGAAAATACGAGGATCGATCGGTCGGTCGACCCTATAGATCGATTGATCACCACTCAACGGAGAAATTCATTCTTGGCATTTTCATCTCAAGATCGATCGATCCACGTTGGAGATCGTTTGATCCTCAGCTCCCTCGAATTAAGTTCACCTTTACTTGATCACAAACCTTTAGAATCCTGCAGAAACTTCTTCTTTTCTTCAAATGTATCAAAACACCTAAAAACCTGAAAATGTCAAAAGAAAACTCCAAAAAGGATATTTATATATACAAAAATCATATTTCGTTTGTAGAAATCGTGATAAAACCCGATTAAAACTCAATACATCAATTCTCCCATACTTGAACCTTTACTTGTCCTAAAAAATGGTGGGAAGTTTTGAAAACACGGGATTCAAGTATCCTCAGAAGATGTCACTTGCGTTTCAAATCATTAACCACAAAAAAAAATCAGAAACCATTAGAAAATTCTCCCCAAGGTCCCCCAAGTCCATCCATAATCTAATCATTGACCCCTGCAAGACTTGAATTCATGTAAACGACTCTCTATCGGTCTGAATGGTAACGGTGGTTATGATATTGCGGGAAAAGAGGATTTAAATTGCGGTACGTTTCAACTGCGGTAAGAGCGGAATGCGGAATAATTATGGTTATTGCTAAATAAAGCGGTACGAAATAATATTGATTGGTGAAACATAATTGCGATGCGGAATAAATGTGTTGGTTAGTAAAAAAGTAATTTGTAAATATATTAAATTAAATAAATTATACTTATTGGAATCCAAAAAATCACAAACATTATATTTCCTGTTTGGTTTCGGTTCGGTTCCGAGTCGTTACGGGTTTGGCTTCATTTGAATTAAGTAACTATTCGGATATTAGTGTTCATATATTTTTGAATTTTTTTTGTTATTTTTTTATAGTTTCAGACATTTGTGGGTATATTTTCGTATATTTTTAGTTTTTTTAAGTATAATTTTCGGGTATGTATAATTTGATCGAAAAAGCTATATATAAACTTTTTACTATATGCTTTTGTTCAATAACTTTTTTGCTATATATTTTGCATTATATATTTATGTATTAGAAAATTTTACCCAAAAAAATTATGTATTAGAACAAATATTTTTTTGTCAAAAAAATGTGTATAAAGATATTCAAAAACCGCACTTGAATCTTTGGAAACTCCTTCAAATAGGTGCATGAATAACGTCTCACTAAATGAATAACAAAACAAAGAAAATTTAATATTTTTTTATCTGTAGTTGAACTATTGTGTTTTTCTTAATATACGCACCGCTCTTTTCATATTTGTGTGATTAATGAATTTTTTGTACTCTCCTCCTCGTATATATTACGTCCCGCTTTTTTTGCTTTCATTCACTACCTACATAAATTAAGCTGGTGTGACCTCTTTACTAGGAAAATCTTTATCAGGAATAATGGACACGTGTGACACGATTAATATTATGGTGAGATTGAGGTGTTTAAGGGATTCAAAACAATGCTTGATGCAAAACATTATGTAAAAATGCTGGAGAGAGAGGATAAATCTATAACCATGATCCCTAACTACCTAAGCATAGGTCATCAAACCACAGCAAAAATCAGCATAAATATATATATATATATATATATATATATATATATATATGTATATTCTCCTAGGCTTATAAATATAGAGATGTCATAAGAAATGTTGATTCCAATTCCTGAAACTAATAAATAAGTAAGTAAAAAAATTTCGTTTTTTCGGCTGGAATCAGCTTTACATAATCTCATCAACAAAAATGACCAATAACACAGAGAAATGCAATCAAACAATTTTCAAATTCTCTTCTTCTAACTACCAACTCTAGACATAGAGGACCATGTCTAAACAACCTAGAAATTCCAATCCAACCTAAGTAATCAGGAAGATCACGTCTACATTACTCTCTTCATTGTTTTTTCACATGTGTGCACATAAGATCATGAAAAAGATGTCAGGAGAACCAAAAAAGGTAATGGTAAGAGTGTGGTACAAAAAAGAGTGGTAGAAATGTGATTTTAATCCTGAATGAGTTATTCTGTTTCCTGATATCGAGACCTGATGAAGAGAGATTAATTTAAGATAGGCGTCCAATAAAATAGAGTCAATCACACTCACAACAAGAACTCGAGTTTCATTGCTTTTAGGTGGGGAGTTTGGCCTTGAGGTTGTCCGATTTGCCTGCGCTAACAGCTTGTAGGAAATGTTCAAATGAAAACTTAAAGGTACATGAAAGACAATAGTCTAATAATCATCATTTGATACGATCATACCCTATATCAGTTTTGACTCAATAAAACAATAAGAAAATGATTCAAGATTTAGAAAACCCACAAAAAAACTGGTATCATTAACATCCTCCCCCAGAAATATCTCAAACGGTATCAGTGTGAAAAACCTAAAGGAAGGGTGAGAAATAAATAAAAAATAAAAAGCAGAACCTCAAAAGAAAAGAAAAACTTATCAGTGGGTTGCCTTCCACTATGCGCTTGTTTACAGTCAAGAGTCTGACTTCAATGCGGTCAAGGAATCAATTAGGTAGGACATGAGAACTTGCCCTCAAACAAGCTCCACCGTCGAACATCTTCAGCTAAAGAATGTTTTTCATCAATCTTTTTGCAGCAACTTGGCCTTTTCCTTCAACTTGGGTGTGAGAATGGCTATGACTTTGGAGAAAGTTTTACACTTCCCTCTGTACTTTACTTCATACATAATCACGCTTCCATCTCATCCTTGAGAGATCAAAGTCAAATTCGAACCTTTCATAGTCATACACTCTTTGTGCTTCCCTTTCCTGTTGACCTTCTTGAGCTTTCCCACAGTATTGGGTGTCTCCATCCAGGATTTCATCGACACCACTCTTTTCAACATTCTCTTGGATTCTCTCAACAACCATCTTCCTCAATTGTGGTGACGCAAGAAGCATGCTTGGCAGCTCTACGAGTAGATATAGCATTGAAGTATAATTTCTTATCGATGGTGGAGAATGCGACCTTCTTTTTAGGCAAATATACCACTACACATATTGTATTAGGAAAGGGTCTCCTAAGAATATGTGGAGCAATGACCACATACATGACATTCAAGTTTGAACTTGAATCACAAAGGCAATATGCAAAAGCGACTCCTTA
The DNA here is from genome assembly GCA_900406275.1 of Anastatica hierochuntica. NCBI lineage: Eukaryota > Viridiplantae > Streptophyta > Magnoliopsida > Brassicales > Brassicaceae > Anastatica > Anastatica hierochuntica. Next base: position 8,950 of record OVAN01004635.1, read on the forward strand.
ATTAAACATGGAACAGTTCTAACTTAGGGAGTTGTCTTAAAGGATGATGAACATTCATCGCTCGATGCAAATGTGTTTTCACCTCCTCTACATCTTCCTTTCTTGCCATGATGTCCTTCAAAAACTTCTTGAACAAAGGAACGTTGTTCACGGCCTCCTCATAAGGAACATCAACTACAACCTTACTAATAGTGTTTTTAAAATGTTCATACTTCTCTTTATCCATTGGTCCAGCCCTACGTCTCGGATATGGGAATTTTAGAACATAAGGAGGAGGTTTCATGTACTCATCATCAACCTCCACGGGGTTCGGAACAACTTCAGTTGAATTGCTCGATTTATTTCTAGACGATCGATCGACCGCCCCAGAGGATCGATTGATCACAAATATAGAATGATCGAATGCAGGTACATATCGTTCGATCGAAGATACATATCGATCGATGAAAGATACATATCAATAGATCACAGTTTCTGGCCCATTTCTTTTTTTCAAGAGATTGAACGATTGATCGATCATTGGGTTCTACAGATTTTCATCAATTTTTTCACTTCTAAGCGTGATGACATTACAACATTCATTGGTGTTGGCCTTTTTTGCCTGAATAAGTCCTTGGAGGTGTTATGGTCACAGATGAACCTTGAGCTCTCGAGATTCCAACGTAATCACTTTTTATGTTGAGGTCTGCAAACTTCCCATTTAGATCATTATATATGTTTTCAACCTTCATGTTGATGTCCATGACGTTCTTCTTCTGACCCTCCAGTAAATGTTGCATAATCTGCTTGAGCTCACTATCCTGAGAAGATTTTGTCGGGGGTACGTTTCCCTAAGCTTGGAAACCACCATTGCCAAAATTGTTACCCCGATTCTAACTCTTGTCATGATATCCTTGGTTGAACACACACTGATTCTGTGCGAAAGGTCTATAATTCTGGTTGAAACCTCTATTCTGAAAGTTACCTTAGCTCCAAACATAGTTCACGTAAACTTGGAAATTATTTGACTCCTCAGCAACAAAGTGTACCGACTTGGCATGAATCATCGCATCAATTTTTTAGAATATAAGGTAACACTTCCTATACTGCAATCATACTCCGATCTATGATTAGCTTTACTAGCTGCTATATTATTCACCAGAGTGTATGCTTCTTCAACTGTCTTGGTCATAAAATCACCATTGCTGGCGATATTCATAACACTCAGATACTTCTCACTGACTCCATTGTAGAAGATGTTCAGCAAGTTCACATCAATATACCCGTGATGAGGAAACTTTGCGGTATACTCCTTGAATCGTTCCCAGGTTCTTAGAAACCCTCTGTACCCATATGTTGAAAACTTGCAATCTTGTTTCTTAGAAACGTTAATTGTGACTTAGTGAAGAAATACCCAAGAACGCAACTTTCATCTCTTCCTAAGTAGTAAAAGATCTCGATACTGAAGAATTCTACCACATGATATCGTTATCTGCCAAAGAAAATGCGAAGAGTTTGCACCTCAAAGCATCTTCAGGAAACCCATTATACTTAATGGTATTGCAGATAGCTTCAAATCTCTCAAGATGGTGCATCGCGTTCTCAGATGGTAACCCATGGTACTTGTTCTGCTGCACCAAGTTGATGAGACCAGTCATGATCTCAAAATCTCTCCTCTCGCCTCAGGAGTGTCGTAATGTGCTATAGTTATCCTTCGTAAAGGTTGATGAACACCTAGCTACTCCGCAGCTGCAACCTATCACTGGTTATTGAGTCTAACACCATCATTAACTACACCTCCACCCACTACAGGTGGATCCTAGTCCTGAAGACCATCTTGAAGTTGAGGATTGTTCTGAATCTGAAGATTATATATGTTATCACCCATCTCACCTATCAAACTAACCTTAAGTGCTTTCTATTTTTTCTTTTGCCAGCCAAACTCTTGCTCAAAAGGTAGTAGATTGCTTGATCCTTGCGATTTGTTCATGCACTTGAAAGCACACAAACAAAAAAAGAAGAAAATATTAAACAAAGTAAAAAAGAAGTGTCTTAGATGCCCTATGACCTAATGCCCTGGGAGGACCAATTTGTCCCCGGAAACGACGCCAAAAATTTGATTACTCGAGTTTTAACCTGCTAGATTAACTGCAAGTGCACAGTAAAGTACGCAGGAATATATGCGGGATCAAATCCACAAGAACCAAAGATTACACGTAGGGTCTTTAGCCAAATTATGTGTTAAGGCGAATAAGATAAATTGTTTGTGAAACTACTTGAGCCTAAAAAGGAATTGAAAGAAAGCAAAACAAAGAAAACGAGTTGTAAACGATAAAAGAAGATATTTCGTACCAAGAAATTTTCAGGAAAATCATTTCATAGTTGATAAGGATAAATTGATAAAGGAAAAAGTATTAAGAAACGTCTCGAACTAAAATCAATAATATATAATTTACCTACTATCGTAGCGTTAACTCCCTATGTTATAAAATCATAAAGACTAACTTCCATTGAATTTCAGATTCTAAACATGCATTAAATTTAGGTTTAATATGTTCAAAAAGTCAATAATATCAACTTTCGATAGTTAAAGACACTTTTGTCAATTACTCACTTGTTCAGGCATTTAAACAAACACTTCTGATGCGTTAAACAACCTGTATCATAAACTAGATTCGCGTGTCCAATCTCAACATTAAACATAGTGATAGATGAAAATCCATAAGATAAATCTCTGAATCTAGCAATCTAATATCAACAAATCATGAAATCCCTTTGTGAGAAACCTTAAACCCAATTGATGAACTACTCACTCAAAGAAAAAGAGCAATTAGAAGATGAATCAAATGGAAGCATATTGTAATTCATAAAACAACAACACGAGGGTTCAAAATTCTTCTCCAAATCGAAGTATGGCTATGGATTCATCTCCCTCAGAAATACAAAGTTCAAAGTCTGCTTATAAAACTCAAAAATAACATAAAATAAACTAATGTTTCGTCATAGGTATTATACAAAAGATACTATTTTTTTTTATCATGGAAAGAACAGAGTTTTACAGGAAAAAGAAATTTTAGATCTAGTGAAAATACGAGGATCGATCAATCACCCCAAGAGATCGATCGATCTCCTCTCTACGGCGAAATTCATTCTTAGCTTTTGTTCATGGGGATCGATCGATCCATGTCGGAGATCGATCAATCCTCAACTTTCTTGGACCGTCTTCCCCTTTACTTCATCAAGAACCACCAGAATCCTACAGAAACTCTTTCCTATCTTCAAATGTGCCCAAACACCTAAATAACCTGAAAAGGTCTAAAGAAAACTCCAAAAAAGATTTTTGTACATACTAAAAATCATATGCTGTTAGTAAAAACTGTGATAAAAATTGTTAAAAACACAATACATAAAAATACAAATACAACTTGTATAAATTAATACTCAATAAATCAAAAATATTCGAGTCTCAAATTGAGCTTTTTTAATCTAAATATTTTTTTCTAGAAATTATAGCTTTTAAAATTAATAAAATATGTTTTCCCAACAATATTTCTTTTTAGAGGTTTTAGTGTATTTAAACAACTTAGATATCCATAACTTTTTAGTTATAAGTGATAAACTAGAGTTTGACCGGTGTAGTATAATTTGTATGAATTCAATTTATTATTGATCATATTTAAACTTTTAGAGTATCGGGTATCTTTACGCGTTCAGGTACAAATTCGGTTCAGATAATAGCTGGGACCCGAAATATCGTGAAAAAAACCCATTGGAGTTTTCTTTTTTGAAAACATTAAATGACTAATAAATTTGTATAGTTTATATAAATTATTTTTATAAATTTTATAGGTTATAATTTTTTTTTTGTAAATTTTATAGGTTATATAGTTTTTTTTAATAAATTTTATAGGTTATTAACTTTATGGATTTTTTGTATTTTTGTAACAACTTTTAATTAGGAAATGTAAATATTTTAATATAATTATTTTTTAAATTTTATATTTTTATTTTAATGTTGAAAAAAAAATATTTAAATGTTTTGGAAAAATTCATGATATTTTAAAATTAAATATCTTATTTTTAGCCAAATCTAACAATAAGTATATTTTGAGATAACAATAATAGGATATTCTAATAAATTAAATATCATAATTTAAAATGTCATTTTGTGTATTATACCACATGATATCAAGACTATTTTTAAATTGGTACTTCCCTTTTAAAAGGTAACGTGTCCACTCAAATTTATTAACAATGAATTCTTAATTTAGTTTTATATAAGTATTTTGAATGTTTTTGGTTTTTGCGGATGGTTTGAGTACCCAAACCGAATACCGACCAAGAGAGAGCCGAAGTTTTAACTGAAATTTTAAAACATATGAATGGTTTTCAAACTTTTAGAATAAAAAATCGAAAATCAAAATAGTCGATTTGAATCTGAACCGAATATCCGAAGGTGCAGCAGAAAATCGTCATGCGAGCTTAGAAAAATATGAAGACCTTTTGTTTAAAGACTATATGATAAAAGTAATTTACATAGTCTTCTTAACCAATACATCCATCAACATGATATTGAACTGGTAAAGCTAATCAAACCAAATTGGTCTGACCAACCTGATAAACCAGAGTAAATATTCATCATAATAGGGAACTATTCAGTTAAATCAGGTTACATTGTCCTCCTTACCAATCTTGCCTATAGTTCCAATGATCTTTCATGTCTCTTTTCTAAAATATGAGGCTTGAGATCCCTCCTAAGCTTAAGCATTTCTGGTGGAGAGTTATTAAGGCCAGCTTACCAGTTGGTGCACAATTAACGGATAGAGGACTTAAGGTTGATCCCACATGCCACAAATGTAGAGAAGAGATTGAAGATTTGATCCATCTGCTTTTCTTATGTAAGGTCTTCAAAGAGATGGAAATTGGCACTAATGAGATGTTCAAATAATGACCAACTTTTCCATAGCACCTTGGCCAATAATGTTGCTAAAGTTTTTGACTTGCAGGAAATATAAGAAAGGCAAAAGCTTTACTTTGCAGCATTTATAGGCTGGTCATATGAAATTCCAGAAATTTGTTGTCTTCAATAACACAAGATGCTCTACTCTTGAACTCATAAACAGAGCAACAGTGCAAATGCATTAGTGGAGAACAACAAATAAGCAAGGCCAGAGTTCCCTCAGAAACAAGAACTATCTCCAATCACAATCATTCATATGCGGGCGACTCTAATGGCTGTAATCGTTACTGTGTTGATTCCTCATGGATTTCAAATAGAGATAAGGCTGAAGTTGTTTGGATGTTATATATCCCTCATAATAAACCCTATATTCAGGGGTCTTTGTCCCTTTATCTAGTCAAGACTCCTTTGGAAGCAGAAACAACAGCGTTGAGAGAGACGATTCTTAATTTGAATAGGCTAAGAATAGATCGTATATGTTATGTTGGAGACAATCTAAACCTCTACTCCCATCTCAGAAAGATGCCTAACATCATCCAAGACTGAATTGTACAGGGGCTAGTCCATATGTTAGAGACATTGAAGCTTTGGTCAAGGGTCGTAAGAATGTCAGCTTTAATTACGTAAAAGACATGAAAATACACAAGCTAATAATTTAGTTAAGTTAGCAAGGCTTATGTCTGAAGCTGATAATTTAGTTAAGTTAAATGGTTGACCAAAAAAGGAAAGTAATTTACAAATAGGCAAAAGCTTAGTGGGCCGAGGAGAGAGAGAGAGAGAGAGAGTTAACGAAATCAGAAACGAATGTTGTGGTAAGGCCTACAAAGGCAGGCCCAGTATGATGATAGGTGAAAGGGGGAAATTTCTTTCAGTTCATCATCGAAGAAAAGGTCATCTCATCCATCATCAAGGCCAGCGTCAATTGAAGACGATCACCACCAACTGAAGCCGAGACCGACTCCATTAATCAACAAGCCAATAACAGAGATCCGTAATCATTCAACAAACCAACTCTTGTTTCGTTTTGATTTCTCGATCTTGTTCCGAAGATCTCCTATGTTCAAATTCGTGCAATTATTTTGTTGAAATCGTTTTGTTCTAGGTCCGCCGCTGTTGGATCTGCAATTTGTGCTTGTATTCGGAGGATGAGTTCGAAAAAGGTAGAAGGGTCGTCTGCTCCGGCGAATCGACGGGACCCATACGAGGTACTTTCTGTATCAAGGGATGCCAATGATCAAGAAATCAAATCCGCTTACAGAAAATTAGCTCTCAAGTAAGCTCAATCACATTCTCCAGGATCTCAACTTTTTTGACTTTTGCTCTGTCTCTTTTGCTTTTACTCTTTTATTTCTTTGATAGGTATCATCCGGACAAGAATGCCAACAATCCTGATGCTTCTGAACTTTTCAAGGAAGTTGCATATTCCTATAGCATTTTGTCTGACCCTGAGAAGAGAAGGCAATATGACAATGCTGGATTTGAGGTGATTAACTCTTTCGCTCTCTCAAACACTTAAATGTTCCCCAAATGTGCTATTCTTTTCTTACGCTTTATAGAATCGCGTCGGCTAACTGAAATTATCCAAGAAGAGAATTTTTGTCTTCTATGGTTGTTTTCTTCTTAAAATGCTTACTCTCTGCTGCCTCTCAACCTACATTCTTCGTGATTAGGCCCTTGATGCTGACGGAATGGACATGGAAATTGACTTGTCAAACCTCGGAACCGTAAATACCATGTTTGCAGCATTATTCAGGTCAAGTTAGTTAGCTTTATTTTCTACTGGAGCTTTTATGAAAGATATTTGTTTAAAATCTTCTCTATTAACTTTCATTCGCCTCCTTAATGTCAACTCTCAGCAAGCTAGGTGTGCCTATCAAGACCACCGTATCTGCCAATGTTCTTGAAGAGGCTATGAATGGAACTGTTACAGTTAGGCCCCTTCCTATTGGAACATCAGTTAGTGGGAAGGTATGAACTTCTTGTTCACAGCTTTTTTTCTTACCTCATTTTATGTCTACTTGTTATTGAATCTAATATCTCATATCAGGTTGAGAAGCAATGTGCTCATTTTTTTGGAGTTACGATAAGCGAACAACAAGCTGAATCAGGGGTTGTTGTTAGAGTAACATCAACAGCGCAAAGTAAATTCAAGGTATGCTCGGAATGCCATTACAGTCTATTCTGATAATGTTTAATGTATTCACTACATGCTCCCGGGTCCTTTGCTACTAACTTGTAAGTTGTTGTGACCAAATTAATGCTCTGACTAACATCTAAATCTGTCTATCTTTAGTTACTTTATTTTGAGCAAGATTCAAGTGGCGGCTATGGGTTGGCCTTACAGGTACACATAATACTGCTCTTGATAATAAAAGAATGAATATCGTTCTTACTTCTTAGTATTACACAACTACAGAACTGTCTTTAGATGAAAAAAGAGGCACAATGTGTTTATTTTTTGTTTTTATAGTATACATGAGGAACTGTTCAATTAGTTTTAAAATAAGGTTCTCATTTCTCTCTCAGTGATTGCATAACAGCATCCAGCTTCTGTGTGTTCTTGCAGGAAGAGAGTGAGAAAACAGGCAAGGTGACGTCAGCTGGCATGTATTTCTTACATTTTCAAGTGTACAGAATGGATTCCACTGTCAATGCGGTATGCAAGCTCTGATCTTTCTTCCTATCGTAGTTAGATGCATCTTAGAGTATGCAGTAGGTACGAAGCAATCCACATTGTGATTATTGTGCAGTTAGCTGCTGCCAAGGACCCTGAATCTGCTTTCTTTAAGCGGTTGGAAGGTCTTCAACCTTGTGAGGTCTCGGAACTGAAAGCTGGCACTCATATATTTGCTGTTTATGGTATGAATTATACTCATTATACAAAGCTGGAGCATTTTTGAGATGTTAGTTTAACTGTTCTCTAGTTATTTTTTAGGTGATAATTTCTTTAAGACTGCATCCTACACAATTGAGGCACTCTGTGCCAAAACCTATGAAGATACAACAGAGAAGTTGAAGGAGATTGAAGCTCAAATCTTAAGAAAAAGGAACGAATTGCGGCAGTTTGAAACAGAGTACCGAAAAGTAATTTTCACTATTGAGAGCTGAGTCAGTAATTAGGGAACCATATAATCTGATGACTTGCTTTACTTTTTTGCAAGGCTTTGGCGCGCTTTCAAGAAGTTACCAACAGATATACCCAGGAGAAGCAAACCGTAAATCTCTTGTCTTCTTACTGCAGCTTATTGTTTATCATTCTGTGCTGTGATTATGGCACTATGTTTCTATGGACTTTGAATTTGATTGGCAATAGAATATGAGATGTCTGGTACAAGGATGACAAATCAGTAGTAGTATAAATAGGTGGGAGGGAGCACAAATTTGGGGTCTTCGGATCAGTCTGGTTGTTTGGAAGCCTCTGGGCTTTTAGGAGAATTCATTATTCCTATTAAAAATATCTTGATTACTCGGTTTTGTGTGTTGGTTTGTTTTTTGTTTATAGGTTGCCTATGGAGTAGTTTGACGAATTACAGTTGAGAAATAAAGGGAAACCTTGTCGAATTTGCTATTCTCTTATTCGATCTTGACAACTTTCTTGTTTTTGTGAACTTCATGCTACCAGTGCTAAGCACATGGATCACAGATGCAAATCCAAGAGCTCTTGCAGATCTTTTCTGGCCTACATTTCTTCATCCTAAAAGTGTTTTGATTTTTTTTTTTATTTTGTTTTGGATGATGGTGCAGGTGGACGAACTTCTAAAGCAACGGGATACAATCCATTCATCCTTCTCTGTCGTGAAGACAGCAAGTGCCAGTAACATGAGCAATGGAAGTAGCAGCAAAGTTCAGGGAGAGGAATCAAAAGGCGATGGGGATAGTGCGGGTGAAGAAGGCGGACCAGAGAGTAAAGACAAATCCAAAAGGAAATGGTTCAACTTGAACCTCAAGGGATCTGATAAGAAGGTTGGTTGACCTAAAGTTGGTTTGTTCCAGTGCCAGTTTCCTTAAATTTCGTCACGGTCATGGGGTATTGTTTCATTCAGCTCACAGGATCAATTCGTTGTTACTGGTATTCTCTATGTGTGATTCTCTAGGAAAATATGTTCATTTTGGATATGATATGAGAGAGAGAGAGAAAGATCCATAAGCTCTTTTATTTATAAGAATGATTTGTTGTGGTCATAGGAAAGTTTTTCATTTTACTCAGCTCAACTATTTTGATATATGCAAAATTTTATTCAGTGTATGTTTTTGAAGAAGTTTCCTATTTTCTTTTAATGTCAAATGGCTAGATTACAACTGACATTAGTTTTTTTTTTTTTTCCTTCAAATCCTATTTATTAAGTTTCCCGTAATAAATGGCTAAATTGTCGAGATTTTAAGGGTCAGTCACCTGATTGATCCATTGACGAAAATTTGGAACATGCGTTTTGCTTAATGCAATTACAGTTCTGTCTGATGTGGAGAATATTTATGGTATACCAATAAGTCACAACTTTTGAGCTGACTTATCAGGATGACACTTTACTAAGTCTGAAAAGTATACTGTCAAATCCGATTATTTGGTACAACAAAAGAGAGCTACAAAGTAGTAAAGGTACATATGGGCATGATCGTAAGCCTCTTTTAAGTCGTCTTTGGAAGTTGGTCTGCCCATCCAAACTACAAAAATTTTTCTGACAAATACATAAATCAATCAATACTAATTTAAGGAAGCGGAGTATAAATTGTGAACAATATGTGCTAGCTGTGGAGCAGAAGACGAAACGGTGAGCCATATCTTTTTCTGAACGTTCACATACAGTACAAACTTGGGCCTTATCCATTGTACCTTTGACTTTGAAAGTTTTTCCAACGTTGTCAATCTCAGTGGCGGAGCCAGAAAATTATTTTACGGGGGCATATTCAGTCTAACAAATTCTAATCAAAATAACCGAAAATTTTAAAGATTTAGGTTTAATGGTCACATTAATATTGTTTTCTCTTTGTTATACTACTTCTGCTTGTTTTTATATGCTTAAGGTAACAAATATTTATGAACAGTACGAAATAAGTAGACTAAACCCCAAAAATAACTAAAATAAAGACAAACAAATCAAACGTAAATACAAACGAGTTTTGGAAGCTAACAATGCCTATTTTTTTTAAAAAAAATTAGAAATAAAAAGTTAAAATTTAGGAAATAAACTAAACTAAACATTTTAAAAAGGAAAGAATCAAAATTTATAGGGGCAACAAGACATTCTACATTAAAGTTACCCGGGGCATATTAAGTAATATTACCATATTTATTGTCAAATCCTTGGTGTAATTAATGAAAAACAAATAAATTTTTATATTTTACCCAAGGAGATGCCCCCTCTTCATCTAACTAGATTCGCCTCTGGGAAATATACACCAATTTGGATTATCTATTGTGGAGATTATCAAATGATAGCCACCCTCGTATTTAGGGCTAGACATTTTACCCAAACACCGAACCCGACCCAAACTATCCGAACCGAACTCGAACAAATAAAATATCCAAACGGGTCTTGGTCTTTAGTATTTTGCGAACCCGATCCAAACCTAAACGGGCATATGAAAAAACTCGATTAACCCAAAAACTAAGAAAAATTCTAATTTCGAATCCAAATATATACCCGAAAAAGTATTCCAGATGAATATTCGAATCGATCCAAAACTCCAAAATACTTCCAAAATACCCGAAATATCAGAAAAAAGCCCGAACAATCCGGAAAACGAACTCAAAATACCCAAAATACTCGAACCCGAACCTCCCAAACCGAACCCGAGCCTACCGGAACCGAACTCGAACCTACCCGAACCGAATCCAAACCTAAAACTAAAAATACTCGAATGGGCATTGCAGGACTGAAGTTCGAGACTTGAACCCGAACCGAACTCGACCAAAACCCGGTTGAATACCATGGTATATTTGGAAATCGAAAAATGATAAGGTCTTCAATAATGTCGATAAAGAGCCAGACATGGCAAAAAAAGGAAGCCTCTATCTAGGAGTCAGTTCATGTAGAGACATAGACACAAAGATTATACAGGTGTTGCCTTATGGGATACATAGAATTCTACGATTTACTCTGGATACAAGTTTATGTGGACGGATCTTGGAAGGAAACTGATACCTCTTGAAGAATGAGTTGGCATTGTTTTCATGATGTTCTGGCAGAAAAATAAATGGGAGCAAGGAACGTGCGAAGAAGTCTCACGCCACTACACGCTGAGGTCGAGCCACTACTCTGGACCATGAACTGTATGATATCCCAACAAAAGACAACTGTGATTTTTGCAACAGAAAACACATGAGCTCGTGAAGATGATCAGATCGCCTTGAAGAATGAGTTGTCATTGTTTTCATGATGTTCTGGCAGAAAAATAAATGGGAGCAAGGAACGTGCGAAGAAATCTCACGCCACTACACGCTGAGGTCGAGCCACTACTCTGGACCATGAACTGTATGATATCCCAACAAAAGACAATTGTGGTTTTTGCAACAGAAAACACATGAGCTCGTGAAGATGATCGGATCGCCGCAAGACTAGTCAGCATTTTAGCCAAACATAGAGAAAATTAAAGGGAGTTTCTTTTACTTCTCCCGCTCTTTTATTTCTCGTAGTTTATATGTTAAAGCAGATGACTTAGCATGTCGTGCTCGCATTTACGACATGCTTGTTATGTAAACTCTATTCAACCGAGTTGGACTTTTGAACCGTTTCAATTAGTTTAAGTTATTGACAAAAAAGTTTCCGATAATAAACTTCCAGTTAGAGGGAACGAGTTGACAACTACGTGGATAGTAATATAAATTTTCGACTTTGTTTGTATTTAACGTGCGAAAAATATAAAAATATAAATACTAGAAAAATGTGTAAAAATATTAAATACCGAGAAAAAGGCAGAAAATGAAGGCAGATAGTAAGTCATGCTGGTATTCTTCAGTGCGGAAGATATGTTAATTGGTTACTCAAAAACTTCCAGAAATGTAATGGACGAGTGTGAATCTGTTGGTTCACTCTTCTCTAAGCTCCTTTATACTTAGGCTTCTTACTAGTTTCTTCTTTAGTTTAAACCACACTAGACTGAATCCGCATTGTGTGCGAGTATATTTTTATTATACACACTTTTAATTGTATATTTTTCGTATACTATTTTTATATATGTTATTATTTTCAAATTTTTTATTTGAAAAATATTTATATGTGATAAAATTAGATCAACTAATTGAAAATATTATGTATTTAACAAACATAATATTGTTTCTTTTATATTGTTTTTAAGTTTATCATAAAATTTTATTTGTTTATGTGAATTAATAATATTTTGTGGATACTCTCATTTTTTTAATTTAGTATTTGGAAAATGTTTATATGAATGAGATTAACTTTTTTACATCTTATTTTCTTAACAACCAAATCTTTACTTCGAAACTGAAAAACATGTGAAAAAGTTCGAGCGGGTTCCATGCTCAAGTATTTTGATCTTCGAGTTTTACCATAACCGAACCCGAAACCCGAGTAGTATATGAGTGCCTCGAATTTTTGCACACACATATACATACATTATTATCCTATACTCTTACATCCATTTATTTGTTTCTGTTAGTTCGAAAATCTCGAACCCGAATCTCGAAAGATCCAAAAAATAAAAAACCTGACCCAAATCAAATCAAGAAAATCGGAAAAAACCGAAATATCTGGAGAGATCAAAAAAACCCGAAAAAATTGGAGAAACCTAAAAAAACACAAAAATATATGAAGCCAGAAAAATTATTAGATCTATTGAATTTTAATAGATTTATAAAATCTTACTCGACCCGAACATCTTAACTAAACCCGAACCAAACTTTTCAAAAACCAGAATGGATCATCTAGGACTAGAGTTCAGGATTCGAACTCGATTCAAACTCGTATGGACCCCGAACGCCTAACTTTAATTTACACATGTGCATTTGTACTAAAATAATATATTTTCGTACAAACTATAATATAGATATACCAAAATCGATTTATTATAAAACCAGTATATGATTGAATCTATAACACTATTATATATTTATCAAAACATGTATGCTAACACGCTAACTATATAAATATTGATATATGTATAATCTATAAATTGATGAATAATAATAACATAACTCTATATAATTTAATTGTACATGAGATTAGAGGATATAACATGAGATTTATTGTTTTAATTTGGTAAAGTTTAAATTGGTAGAGTTTAACAGAAGTTGAAATTTCTATTTTCTTAGACGCAAAAGTTATATTGTATTGTTAACCAAATAATAATGAGTGTTATAATTATTTATAGTCAGTTGTGAATATGTCGAAACTTAAATGACAACTTTAAGTAGATAAAAAGTAGGACTCTAAATTATTAAAGTTGATTTATCGCTCTATTTTTTTCTCAAACTCAAAAAACTATATGATATATGGGTTAGTTTCTTTTGCAATTTGGGTAATACTAGATTAAGATTACACACAGGTAAGATATGTTAAAATTATAGTTATAATATTTAGAATCGGTAACCATTGTTATAAAGCCCCGCATAATTAGATTTAATATCAAAATTATATTATGTACTGCATGATACAGAAAATCTAAAAACAATATGGTATTACCGAAAACTAAGAAACATACTCCCTACATATATCATAGGATTCTAAAAAACATATTTCATTCTGTCAAAGTAAAATTAATATAATCATACAAAAAACTTTACACTTGTTTTATTTAAAAATTTTAAAACTATTTAATCGTAAATTACATGTTTTTCATTTTTAATTGTTTTAAAATTTTTATTTTTAGTTCAAAATCCAGTTAGGAATATAAAAGTATCTAGTATAGAATAGCAAATAAAAAGAAAATTAGAGGAAATATTTTAAGTTAGTAACAACTTTTTCTTTTTTACTGTTTTACCTTTTTAAAAGTTAAGTGATTTAAAAAGAATTTTTGTATACAAACATAAAATGATATGCATTATAATCTAAATTAACTATATTTCAAGTTATAATTATGTATACGTGTCATGTCCATGTTAAACACATTCAATTTTATATAATAAAAAATATATTTAATGAAAATAAGATATGTTGGTCAACAAAACTTTTATTCTTATAGAGTTTGTCTTTGCTCAGATAGATTTGAGAGTCATTTCTCTAGTAGTTGTTATACGTGTTATATAATATCATTTATGAGTACAAGTTTTCACGAAAAAATTAGTAAGTTTTTTGAGTTATCAATTCGGTTGTTCCAAGTTATAGCATTTTTCTTGAGTTACGGGAACTCGTTCTACTGAGTTATCAGTGCGTTGTTCTGGAGGACGAGATATATGACCAGCTATCGAGTTCTCTGACCACTCCTGAATACTCTGTCCATCATCGATGCTCTTCACTAGGCCCAACGATAAAAGCTTACGACCGTGTTAGATGCTACTGCCAAGCATGGGAGGGCCTCGGACCTAAGCCACATTCCATAAAAGTTTTGTTGTGATAATAATGAACTTTGTACAATCTTGCGACCAGCGCGTCCGGATTCATCAACAACTGTCAGGCTTATTCCCCAAAAGAGCTTGGTGAACTTGCTAAGATCATGAAAGCCAAGACCCCCTGTTTCTTTACTTCTACATAATTTATACCAAGCTACCCAAAGAATTTTTTTTTTATTCTCGCCATTGCTCCACCAAAACTCGGTTATGGCGCTTGTCAACTTCTTACAAAAGTCCACAGATAATTTGAAGCAAGACATAGCATATATAGGAAGTGCTAGGCCCATATACTTTAACAGAACTTCTTTTCGAGAACCAACTTTGAAATCTGCAGTGAAACTTCTCATGGATAAAGCTCAAAAGCTTACTTTTATATCTGCTAAAACATTCAAGTAAGAAAAGATAGGAGCCTTCTCCACCTTCTTTCTCAATTCTTAAGATAACTTTAACTTCACTTTTCATTACATCCTCTATATGAGACCCAAAGATAATTGGAGATTTAAGCTTGTTAACTGTTTGACCAGAGGTTGTACCATAGTGTTGAAGAAAATTGATTATTCTTTCAATTTCTTTTGGAGAGGCTTTGCATAGGAGCAAGATATCGACGACGAAGAGAAGATGGTGGATACTCGAGCAATGCGCCGAGATTTTCAAACCCGTAAGGACTTTTGAAATCTCTGTTTTTAGTGTATGCACTAAGGCCTCGACAACTAAGATGAATAGAAAGGGAGACAACGGGTCGCCTTGACGGATCCCTCTCCCTGGCTAAACAAAACCCATATAATGGCCGAGTAATACCGTATAAGAAACAGAACTGGCACAAGCCATGATCCACACTATCCATTGATGCTCAAAACCCATTTTATCAAGTAGAGACTCGATAAAACACCATTCAACTCTATCATAAGCCTTTCGATATGTTCGTCTTGATGGCCATGAACCGTAGCATTATTGATAACTCCACAAAATCAAAGGATCAATGCAATCATATACTCCCTCCGTTTCTTAAAAAGTGTGGTTCTGACGTTTTAATTTTGTTTTACAAAGAGTGTCATTTTACATTTTCGATGCAAATTTATAAGCGAAATTTTGGTTTTAACCACACTGTTTTAATGTATTTATTGGAGAGAGAATCTTTTTAAAGTATTAATGAAGGACATATAAGAAATTTTAACAGTTTTCTTAATACGTGTGAAAAATGTTAGAATGACACTTTTTGCGAAACAAAGAGAGTATAAATTTGTGTATACACGTTTTTAGATAAAAGAACAAATAAGATTTTTATTATTTTAAACTTTGTGTTCGCGTTTGAAAAATATTCTTTTTTTAAATGTAAGGGGAAAATGATAATATTAGTGTGACATTTATTCTTAGAACGCAACTAGTGCGATGATTCCCCTACACATTAGTACGATGTAGTGCTAGATAGATCTACACTCATAACGGTTTTTTCGCAATTTTTATTTATTGATAACTTCAGAAACATTGAGAACAAAGTCGGCTATCGGTCTATTCGATACCACAACCAACTTCCCACAACTAGGGAGTCATATGCCCACAACAACGGAACCCATACACTGATACAATTTTAAAAACTACTGGAATCCTAAATAAATAAAAAAGCACATACTGAAATAAGACCAACTCTAGTTTGAGAATTAACTAGCATGCTTGCTCCTAAATCACTTTAGCTTTCCTAAGAAGAAAATGTCTAAGATCACTATACCCTTTCTAAGACTTTAAATCTTCTCGTACTTTGTTGAAATGGGAAGTCTTCCGAAGTTAAAACCACAAGTGTTTCCTTATTGATGCAATATGGGTTGAGCATGAAGCTGAAGTTGAGCTAATTGGTATAATCCATGAGGTATTGGACCGAGAAAAGCATAAAGATTCAGGACAGATCGTGTTGGGCTTAAATACTCATGGAAAATCAGTCTTCAGACATATCTTAGTCCACACGAAGAAA
>OVAN01004636.1:0-25361 GCA_900406275.1 Anastatica hierochuntica
ATGTAGTTTGTTGCTTTTAGCATCAAAAATTGTAAACGATACAAAAAAAAAATTAACGATTAACATCACTTATAAATAACTGATGCAAGTTTCAAAAATTTAACATCAATTTGAAATAGTGACGCTAATTTTATAATCTTTTTTTAATTTTCACATCTGTTTTTGAAATGATACTAATAAAATGATGCTATTTATCACCTTTTTTGTAGTGAGTATGTATATATTAAAGTCCAAATATAATTTAAAATGATTTTATTGCCGCTAATTTTGGATTCCAGATACGATAAATTAAAAATAAACACATTTGTAACTTTATTCTAAACAGAATTACATAACAACACTAAACTATGTTTTGTTTTCATAAAACATTAGCTTTATTTTGTTTAACATGAGTATACTATCAGATGATCAGATCGTACGCAGAAATGTTTTTCAATCTCGTAATTTTCACATAACTTAATAATTATTCCCATATACGAATATAACATTAAACTAACCAGTAAAATACAAGAAAATACGTATATAATCCCAAAAATAATTGAACCACAACCCATATGAGTGTCAGAGTTGTCATTTTGCGAGAACAAGGCGATCTGATATAACATGTTCTTAGATGTCTTGTCTCGAATTTAACATATTCAAACCATATTATATAATTGTAAATGTTACAAGATTATGATATATATATATTCGGCATCATCTTTTTTTGAATAATATGTTTACTTCATGCGCTAGAGACTAGAGAGAGCTATATAAAATTTTAACAAAAAATAAAGAGAACTATATAAAAGAGTGTAGATAGATAAGTTCATGTATACGATCCTTTGGTCTCCACAACGCAACATACTTACATAGCTATATGGACCCATTTTGTTCTCTATTCAATTAAATGCGAGAGAATATATTTACATAATCACTACTAAAATATGTAAACCATTTATGAAGAAAATTGATATATTTGACCTCTTCTCCTGTTTTTTTTTATTTGTCTCCACCTCTTTGTTATTTTATGTATGAATTGAGAGTAGATATCTAGCGCATAGGCAGGAAAAAAAAAGGATACCTAGCGCATAGTATATAGATATAACTAAACTGATAAAGAATGTCCAAAATATGATTACAATGTGGTTTACTTATTCATTAGTTATTTGTTTATTTTGCAGTTGTCAATACTTGTCGAGGATAATGTGGTTAAGTGGTAAAAGATGAGCTTATGACTCTAACACGTTATGAGTTCGATCATCCAAATAGCTATGAGTCTTGTTTTCGCCCATTTGCAAATTTGGAGAGCGAGCGAACTTATCCATAGACGACTCTCTCCCAAAGATTAGTATGAGTCTCTTTACCCTGGAATTACATAAAAAAAACTACAAAAAAATAAAAACAAGAAATATATTTGGTTAAAAATATTATTAAATTATGGTTTTAATTTTTTTAAATGTTAAAATTGTTATTTAAACAAAAGGATGAAGGGAAAAGTATTTCGATTGTCAGATTTCTTTTTTTTCTTCAAAATATTTCATGAAAAATGAAAAATCAAATCGAGAGGAACAAGTGGACCAGTGATTGTACCATCTCTGTTGCCATCTCATATAACTACAGTTTGAACTCTGTACATGCTTTTGGTGAGAAGAAATACGTGTCACTAGACTACGGATGAAAAAAAATGAAAAATGAGATAAAAACAATTTTTTGATGCTGATGATGTACAAGTGGCAGATAACGAAACAAGTGGGTCAACATTATTTGAGTTTAAAAGTCGGCCCATTAATATTAAGGCCTACTTATCTCCATCATCGATCCAACGGCTCAGATTCATTATCAGTTACAAACAAAATATTCAAGTCTACTTGACTGAATCGGATCCTTTTGACCCGGAAGTGGAATCATAGGACACGTGTCGAAAAACCCAGAAACTTATGTATACGAGTGAAGCCAAAATCTAAAGGATCGAGTCAGCAGGTCAGCTTTCATCTTCGATCTAATCAAAGGGAAAGCTTTTTTCTTCAAAGACGTGTACGTTTCTCTCTCTCTTCTCATTTCTTTTTAAGAAAGATCCAATTTTTCGACTCGATCCATAACTTTTTGGATCTCTCTGTTCTTGTTTCAGGTAAAAAGCTCTGTCTTTTGGGTTTGGTATGAATCTTACTCTGTTCCATTGTTACTCTCTGTTTCTTGACACTTTTGTTCTGTTTTGATTTTGCAGAGATGGGTTCTGCTAACAAAGAGTATGAGTTTCTGAGTGAGATTGGTTTGTCTTCTCACAATTTGGGAAATTACATTGGTGGCAATTGGCAAGGAACCGGACCTCTTGTTTCTACTTTGAATCCTGCTAACAATCAGGTTTCTTTACATGATTTCAATCTTATTATGTCTGAAAATTTTGAAGATAATTGAAGGTTATAATGTAATCCTCTTTCTTGTTGATGAAATGCTTGTTGAATTGAATTTGGTTGAGTTTAGTTTGGTCAATGATCGCTTTTTTTGATTGATGCAGCCAATTGCTGAAGTTGTTGAAGCTTCTCTAGATGATTATGAGAAAGGTTTGAAAGCTTGCGAGGACGCAGCGAAAATATGGATGCAGGTTAAGTCATTAAGCCGACTGCTTTCGATTTTTCGAGCAACTTTCTACCACATATCTGACAAAGTTTTTTGTTTTTTGTTTAATCAGGTTCCGGCTCCGAAGAGAGGTGATATTGTGAGACAAATTGGAGATGCGTTAAGAACCAAACTTGACTATCTTGGCCGACTTCTTTCGCTTGAAATGGGAAAGATCCTTGCTGAAGGAATTGGAGAAGTTCAAGTATGGTTACTCGGCAGAAACTCAAGTTTCTTTACATTGTTACATTTTAGATAACACGTTGTATGCGACTTTTTCAGGAAGTAATTGACATGTGTGATTTCGCTGTTGGTTTGAGCCGACAACTCAATGGATCGGTCATACCTTCAGAACGTGAGTTCTTGCTTCTAATAACTTTGAGTCAATGAAGCTTATCTGTGAACTAACATCTTTGGCAAAATTGTACTAAAAGGCAACTCGATTCGAAGATGCTTACTTTTATGTTATTCATAACTGGCCAAACAATATATATCTAAACTCGTATGGTTTCTTTGTTGCAGGACCAAATCACATGATGCTGGAGGCGAGTGACGAGTTTTTCTAAATTTGAGTTTGTGTAGCTTACTTTTCTTATGGCGTGATTAAAGTTGTGCTTGAATTTTGTAATGCAGATGTGGAATCCTCTTGGTATAGTTGGTGTTATCACAGCGTTTAACTTCCCGTGTGCAGTTCTCGGTAAGTTTTGTCTCCAGTTTTGAAATATTGACATGACTGCGCCTCACAAATAGAGGAACAATATGAGATTGTATTGTCTTACTACATACCATGTCTCGTTAGATTGCTCATGAAACTGTGACATACTTCTTACGTAGCTCTGCTATTTCATTATCCGATGCACACATGAAAATGGATACAATAGAGACAACTCCTCTTATTGTGGCATCAAGATTTGGCTCACTATGATATAGCTATATTGAGAAGTTTTATAAATGAAGACGCGATATGGAGTAGTTTGTGCTTCTGCTCTCCTTTCCTGAATTTAACGGAAAAGTTTGTGGTATTGCAGGTTGGAATGCTTGTATTGCACTGGTCTGCGGAAACTGTGTAGTCTGGTAAATAACAAATTTGACTCTGAATTGAGCGTCAACGTTCGCCTTAAATCTACTACAGGAAGCTGAAATGTTGTTGCATAAATGTTTAGTAGTGACATAACATTAGTCTTGACAACGAACATTTCTTGTGGTTTGGTTAGTTTAATACGTGGTTTCACAGGAAAGGAGCTCCAACTACACCATTGATAACGATCGCAATGACTAAGCTAGTGGCTGAAGTTCTAGAGAAGAACAATTTACCCGGTGCCATTTTTACGGGCATGTGTGGTGGTGCTGAAATTGGTGAAGCAATAGCAAAAGACAAACGCGTCCCTTTAGTATCTTTTACCGGAAGCTCCAAGGTACTTCCCTATACTATAACCCAAACACGAAGAGCTAACTCGTTGCTGTCATTGTCTTCTGTTTGAATATTTCGATTTATGCATAGGTGGGCTTAAAGGTACAACAAACAGTGAGTGCGAGATCAGGCAAAACATTGCTTGAATTGAGTGGAAACAATGCAATCATAATCATGGATGATGCCGACATTGAGTTAGCAGCTCGGTCTGTTCTATTTGCTGCGGTTGGAACCGCTGGTCAACGTTGCACAACTTGCCGTAGGCTGGTAACAAAAATCTAATCCCCCTATAAGCTGTGTTGCTGCTTATGTTCTTTTTTGCTACATCCTTATGATATTGTTCTTGTCTTATAAAGCTTCTGCATGAGAGTGTCTATGACAAAGTACTAGAGCAACTGCTTACGACATATAAACAAGTCAAAATAGGCGATCCTCTTGAGAAAGGGACATTGTTAGGACCGTTGCATACTCCTGAATCGAAAAAGAACTTTGAGAAAGGAATCGAAGTCATCAAATCCCAGGCAAGTATCTAACTTTTCTATTATTTTCTGCATAATCAAGAACCGTTAAGAAAATTTTTAACCTGTTGCATTTACAGGGCGGTAAAATACTAACAGGAGGTAAAGGAGTCGAACGTGAAGGAAACTTTGTGGAGCCAACGATAATCGCGATATCAGCAGATGCTGATGTTGTTAAAGAAGAGCTATTTGCTCCGGTTCTCTATGTTCTAAAGTTTAAGGTATAAGAATGTCTTCAAAATCATCCCTTTTTTTGACTTGCAAAAAAATGTAATCTTTTTTGCTTCTTGACAGACATTTGAAGAAGCAGTTGCGATAAACAACTCGGTCCCTCAAGGTCTAAGCAGCTCGATATTCACCCGCAAACCCGAAAACATCTTCAAGTGGATCGGGTAAGTACTATAAAAACGCACAACTTGGCTCAGTCTTTCCGGATAAAGTTACTGAAAATGGCTGTTCAATGTGATGGTTTTGTAACTAATAGACCAATGGGAAGTGACTGCGGCATTGTGAATGTGAACATACCGACGAATGGAGCTGAGATAGGAGGAGCGTTTGGAGGCGAGAAAGCGACAGGCGGTGGCCGTGAAGCCGGAAGCGACTCATGGAAACAGTACATGCGTCGATCCACTTGGTAAAAATTACCTCAAAGTTTCTCTCTTTTTATCGAATTTCCGGTTTACAATGAAAAAAATTCAAATTTCCGGTTTACGATGAACAAAATTCAAATTTTCGGTTTACGTCTTTGGTTATTGAAACGGTTCATCTTTTTTTTGGCAGTACCATCAACTATGGGAATGAGTTGCCCCTAGCGCAAGGAATTAACTTCGGTTAATTTTTCAGAGATCTACAAACCGGTTTTATATATTTGGCTCAATGCTTTGCATGTGTTTGGATACTTGGATATGAATAAGTAGTTACACTTTTATAAGTAACGAAAAAAATAAATTTGTGTTTGTTTTTGACTGTTTAAATTTAATCGGACCAAAGTTTAAAATAATGTTAGCAAAATAGCATATTGTCACTCTTGTGTTTGCAAGATGCTGATGCTGTGTGGAAATACCTTTTATGTACATATGGAATAATAAAATAGTTTTGAGTTTTATCAAGTGTACTTGTATATAGTAATTTAAATTTGTACAGCATATTACGATGCAAACGTGTTTTCGTGGAAGTTGGCTAAATATTTTGTCAATAATATTTTTTAGAACAAGAATCTTCCACTAATTATATGATATTTGATTAATGATTAAATTTAGAGAATTTAGACAATATCAGAAATTAGGGTCCCGCTGAATCCAAATCTGACTGCAGAATTATCTTATCACTAATCCAATTAGCATTTTTCACATGCAAGATTGTGTGAATCCAATTACTCAAGAACTACGTGTCTAAAATAACTAAAACAATACTCTTTCCGTCCCACAAAGATTGATTTTTTGAATTTTGCACATATATTAAAAATTAATAAATATTGTATTTACCAAAAGTTTGCATTTAATAAACCATACAAATACAATCTTGGTGAGACAAGAAAAAAATTTAAAACATCAATCTTTTTGAGACGGAAGAAGTAATTAAGATAATATTTTTTTCTTTTCTTATTGCCACATAAGTCTTAACTTACATATCTGACAAAAAAAAAAAACTTAGCTTACATAAAAGTAATAGATAATGGAAAAAGCTATTTAAAATCTTATATACTTATTCGTTTTGATATAAATATCATTTTGACATTATGCAAATTTATTATTACGTTCTACCATATTCTTAGAGCGACAAAACTTTTCGGTTGTGCTAACTTTTGATCTAATAAACATTTGAAGGTCTACATTAAAATATGAAAACAAAATTTACTCAAAGAAATGCTTATTACTAGAAATCAAGTTCTTGGTCTAGTGATCTCTTTAATTTTTTTAATAAAATGCCTATGGGATTTAAAAGTTTCAAAATGTAAATGCGGAAGTAAATCGAAAATTAAGAAGACACAAAACATATTTAACACACCAAAACTTTCCATTAATTAAGCACTCATTATCAACAATTGACATTGTCACAAAACAAGTATACAATCAAACCGATTTTTTTTTTTTTTTTGACATCTAAACCGAATTTTTCATATAATTTATTTACAGCTGTATTTTTAACATTTTCTCTCGATTTTTTTAAAGTAAATTAATATTCAGAGCAGCCTTCTCGCGTTCACACTCGCACGCATATTCTCTCCTTCACTGTTTGATTCCTCGACGGAACTCGAATATTCCGATCTACACACCTCCGGACAAAGCAGGCAAACAACTTCCCGTCCCACCAATCACCGCCGCAGCACAAATCTCTCCACCATCAACAGCCGGAATACTCCCCGGAGACGACGACGGCAACGACAAACCCAGAATCCTTCTCCTAAACATCTCCCCAATCGCCGATATCAAATCAACCGTCGGAGACGGAGAAGCAACAAACTCGCCGCAAAACCTCAAATGAATCCCTAAAGCCTCGTCGACGCCGATTCGTCTCTGTTTTTTCCCCCATCGGAAAATCTCGTATTTCACCGCCTCAGAGCAAAGGCCACAGATGAACTTTCCGGCGTATATATCCCCGACGCTTTCTATATATGCCACCGTGTATTCCTCCGTCATACCACAACATTCACATCTCGCGAATACTGTCTCTAACGTCTCCGATTCAACGATCGCCGCCGTGAAAGCCGAAGACATATCTCTCTCTCTCTCTCTTTCTCTGTTATTACAGAAACATCAAAACAAAGACATTTAAAAACAGAGTAGAAACAGAGTTTGTCTCTCTCTCGAATCTGATTCGTGTAATAATACAAAAAGACTTAACCTTTTTTGCTTCAAACGAATCTGTGTATGTGTGTGATGATAGATAAATACGTTTTATATGTACACCTATATATATGTGAGTAAAGGTTTCACTATCTCTCTTTCTCCCACTCTGCTACTTGCACTTCGCCATAGAAGAGCTCGGAGAACAAAATCATTTTTGTAAGAAGAACAATTTGATTATAAAAAAGTTAAAGATTTTTTGGATAAGAAGATTAAACCCATGAATATGGAGATTTCATTTGTGTGAGAGAAGAAAAATAACTATCGTAACTTGTGCTTCAAGGTTATTTGTGAGCGTTATGATGAAGGAGATGAAGAGAGAACAGAGACGTCTATATAAAGGAAAAAATAAATTTTCTTGAGTAGACTTTTTCTCAGACTTCGTAAATTAAAAAATCATTAATGTTCAAAATAGGAAATAATACGCTGTTAATCTTTTATTTATTCCACGTCAACATGTCGTAGTTTTCATTTTTTTTGTCAGCGCCACATAAGCATTTTATTTTATTTTGTAAACATACATTTTAGATTAATTTACAAAAATACACTTAAAAGTAAAAGAAATTTTACATTTACACATGTCATTTAATGGTTCTCAAATATACACATCCTATTAGCACAAAAGTCGATTAGGGTTTAAAGTTTAGTGATTAGGGTTTAGGGTTTAGTTATTAGGGTTTAAAGTTTAGGAATTATGGTTTAGGGTTTAGGGTTTAACGTTTAGAGTTTCTTTTAGTCTAGGGGTATAATGGTCTTTTTCATTAAAAAAGGAGGTGTAAAAATAAAATTTTTTCAAACAGGGGTATTTTTGAAAAACAGACGATACAAAAGTGTATTTTTGTAAGTCTCCTTACATTTTATTAGTATTGTACTTTTTTAATTAATGATTATTATTTTACTTTTTTGAGTTCAAGTAATAATATTATCCTTTTTGTGCTAAATTTAAGTAAAATTTTTGCCAAAGATGTTAAGTAAAAATTTATCATAAACGATTTAACTACGTTTTTTTAAATAAACTAATCTGAAAAACTTTAGATGGCCAAACTAATACCAACCTGAAATTTATAGTTAATATGGCCAAACTAAACAAAATATTGAAAATACTAAACATGAAGCAGAACACAATTATTTGTTAGTATTTTCGTTTTATTGACTTTTCGTAGTCACGATAAGTAATGTTATGATCTTTTATTCCACCAATCACTAGGGTCAGTTCTAAGTACATACCTAAGAGACATTCGTACAGAATTTTAGATTTTTCAAGTTTTTAAAAGTTTCAAATTGTCGTGGATTCATAGGAAAAAAAGATTTTTTGTGTTTCTGAGGTTAAAAAAACTGTTGAAAATGGCCGAGAGACAAGTGTAAGAATAGTTAAAGCGTGCAAGAAACCTTTTAATAAGATAATTAGATTAATGAAATTTCTAATTTGGTTCCATAACCAAACAATACATGGACATTGGTTGCCTTGGAGAAGATAGCTAAAGAATATTACGACTATTCTATACTTTTTAATCATATAATATAATGTTGATTAGATTATGTATTTGCCTAGAAAAGCTTACGAAGGCGTGTGTGTATGTTATAAGTTAGTTTGGAACGAGCATACCTATATAGTTTGGCCGATAATTAAAAGGCATCATCATCTATCATTTATTTCTCTAATCGTTACACAATTTTACTTAATCTAACGATCATAAAACGTTGATTATTAACTAGTAACACGTAAAAAATTATAGAAATTTCTCCATGCTATTTGCAATGGACAATACAATCTTACAGTTTCTTTAAAATATCAAAAACACATTAAAAATGACTTTTAAAAGATTTTTTTTATAGGAGAAAGTGGGCTAGTGGTTGCACCACATCTGCTTCCATTTCTTATAACCAAGATTCGAACATTGCATATGCCTGTAGTGATAGGAACTACTTGTCACTAGGCTAGATGACAAAAAAAATCTAAATTTTTTAAAAAGTTTTAATTTACTATTTTATGCATATAATATTTAATTTAATTTTGAGCTGTATGGTTTATTTTTTAGGTTTAACATTAGCGTTCATGATTTAAAGTATTAGGTTTAATTTTATGTTAATGATTTTTTTGAAAAAAGTAGAACTTGCGATGGTATACTTGAAAAAGAAAAATTATTTTAGTAAGTTTTCTAAAAATTTCCAAAAAAAACCTATCAATTTTTTTTTGTTAGACAACAAATCTTTTTGCCAATCAAATTTACATGTTCAGTTAAAATACTAATGCACAAGGAATTTAGATATTGGGTTACTGGGCCCTCTCAGCGAAAGTCAGTTTTGGGCTTAAAGAATGGGCCGTAAACAACACAAAGGGACCAAGAATAATGATTGGTCAGTGACGTAAACAAGTATAACAGCTCCGTGAGATTAGTATATACTATCTCAGAAGAAATCGTCCTAGTCCTATCTATAAATGGTGTCGTACGGCCCTTTCTTTACTCCATTATTACAGAGCTTTGCAAATTCACTTTTTTCTCTTTCCTCTCTTATTATTTTATTTTCTTTTCTTTTTGTTTTTTTACCTTTTTTTTTGTTTCTTTTTTTTCTCTCTTCTTCTTTCTTCTTCTTCTTCCTACTTGATTTTGAACCCTAGCTGAGGGAGAAAAAAAATCAAAACTTTCTCGGGAAACGAAACAGAGATAATATCGCAGTGAGAGAGAGGAAAAAAAATGCAGAATCCGAGGATGAAGCAACAACAACAACAACAAGCTATGATTCAACAAGCTATGATGCAACAACCTCTCTATCATCCTAGTGTTATGGCTCCTCCTCCTCAGGTTTCTGAATTCGGCTTTGTTTCTTTTCCCAATTCGAAATTAGGGTTTTGAATCTCTCTCTTTCTCTCTAATACTATGAAAAGTTTTGAGCTTTTGATTGTGGGCTAATACTCTCTCTCTCTCGCTGCAAATACCATGAAAAGTTTTGAGCTTTTGATTGTGTACTAGTACTCTCTCTCTCTGTTTTTGTTAACAAATTTTTGTTGGGTTTTCGCTTATGATGGTAATGTTGATTTTAGCTGATTGTTTATCATCATTAGAGTAGAAAAGGAGTGATCTTTGTTTGCTACTTATCTGCAACAATCTCTAAATGTTCTTCGTCTTGCAGATGGAGCCTGTACCAAGTGGAAACCTTCCTCCTGGATTTGATCCCACTACTTGCCGTAGTGTGTGAGTGTCTCGATTTCGTTGTTGTGGCCTTTTTGTTATTATATTGGGAAACAAACGTTATCTATATCGTTCTCTCGTATTGTAGGTATGTTGGTAACATCCATACTCAGGTCACAGAGCCTCTTCTTCAAGAGATTTTTGCAAGTAATGGTCCTATTGAAAGCTGTAAACTCATCAGAAAGGATAAGGTATTTACTTTTTTCTGTGTGGGTTTGTTGATTTCCTTCCGAGCGTAAGTTCTAAACACGGCTGCTTCTTCCCACTCTACAGTCATCATATGGATTTGTTCACTACTTTGATCGAAGATCTGCTGGTCTAGCTATAATGTCTTTGAACGGAAGGCATCTGTAAGCATCTCTTAATGACCAGTTTGTCTTCTTCTTATTCATTATATATTCCTACAATCTCCTTGATTGTAGTATTTGAATTTCCATACAGATTCGGTCAGCCTATCAAAGTCAATTGGGCGTATGCCACCGGACAAAGGGAAGATACATCAAGTATGTTATGATTATCAAGGAACGTGCTTTTTGTTTCGCTTGTTCTTTGAGGCGCCTTGATGCTGAATGATTTTGTTTCTGTGATATGCAGGTCATTTCAACATTTTTGTTGGAGATCTCAGTGCAGAGGTTACTGATGCAGCATTGTTTTATTGCTTTTCTGCCTACAATAGCTGCTCGTAAGTTCTCATCCTCGGTCAATTGATTTTAGTTACTAGTTAAGTAAGATGTATTGTACCTATTGGTTTAGTTTATTTGTTGTGATGATATCTGATATTGTTATGTAGAGATGCGAGAGTAATGTGGGACCAGAAAACTGGACGATCACGAGGCTTCGGGTTTGTTTCCTTCCGCGATCAGCAGGTTTTGCATTCTTTATATCATTGGTGGCTGTTTGTTTTTAGCTCCATTCATGGTTTTAAAATGAGTTTTTAAATGTTAATGTAATTTGCAGGATGCTCAAACCGCTATAAATGAGATGAACGGTAAGAATAATCTCATTGGCGATTGTTCAGTGTATATGCTGCTTATCTGCGAAGAATTGTTGAAATTAAATGCCTTTTCGCGGATCATTGTGTATCTAAAGTTGAGTTTTTTGAAAAAAATCTTAAGTCTTGTCGTAAACCCGAGTTTCTATTCACCTCATCTCAGGTAAATGGTTAAGTAGCAGACAAATCAGATGCAACTGGGCAACAAAAGGTGCTACTTTTGGCGAGGATAAGCATAGCTCTGATGGCAAAAGCGTTGTGGAACTTACAAACGGCTCTTCAGGTTTTCTTTTGATTACCGTGCCAACTTCTAAATGTTTGTACTCTCCCTTAAAATGTAGATTTTCATGAAGGTTATGTTGATCACGTAGAGGATGGCAGAGATATCTCAAACGAAGATGCTCCCGAAAACAATCCTCAATATACAACTGTCTATGTTGG
Source organism: Anastatica hierochuntica (assembly GCA_900406275.1). Taxonomy (NCBI): domain Eukaryota; kingdom Viridiplantae; phylum Streptophyta; class Magnoliopsida; order Brassicales; family Brassicaceae; genus Anastatica; species Anastatica hierochuntica. The sequence continues at coordinate 11,997 of OVAN01004636.1, forward strand.
AAACCTCGCTCCAGAAGTAAGTTATATAAACTTAGGCAATTGCTTCTGTTATAAACACAAAGACAGCTTGTCGCGGACCTCGTCACAGTTTTTCAAATCTTGCAGGTAACTCAGCTTGATCTACACCGCCTATTCCATGCACTTGGCGCTGGAGTGATTGAAGAAGTCCGTGTCCAGCGAGACAAAGGGTTTGGTTTTGTGAGATATAACACTCATGACGAAGCTGCTCTTGCTATTCAGATGGGCAACTCTCAGCCTTTCCTCTTTAGCAAACAGATAAAGGTACTAACTTTAGTTATTATCGCACCGAGGTATGCCTGCTCCATTCAAATTGGTCTTCCCGTAAACCGATTTCCTTTTTGGTTACTTGCAGTGTTCATGGGGAAACAAACCAACTCCACCAGGCACAGCCTCAAACCCGCTTCCCCCACCGGCCCCTGCTCCAGTCCCTGGTCTGTCCACAATGGACCTCTTAGCCTACGAGAGGCAGCTGGCTCTAGCCAAAATGCATCCTCAGGCTCAGCATTCTCTAAGGCAAGCAGCTCTTGGAGTCAATGTAGCCGGAGCAAGTGCGGCCATGTACGATGGTGGCTTTCAGAATTTAGCTGCCGCGCATCAGCAGCTCATGTACTATCAGTAATAAAAGTCCGATTCACCCGGCTCTGTGAGATACTTTTTTTCAGTCTTTCTTCTTATTTGCTTTCTTTTCTAGACCTTGTTCACAGTCTTATGTATGCATCACTCTCATTTTGAAGCTGTTTGATTTTATATTGTATGCTCAGTTTGTATAACGTATGGTTCTTACTTGTAAGCCAAGCAATAAATTAACATCAAATAAAGCAGGTTTTAATTTATGGTTTTATAGAGAGGTAGAGAGATGATAAGGAATGTGAAGAGAGAGAGAGAGAGTATTATTTAAGTTTGCCTTAATTAAACAGGTTTTAGTTAAAGGATTACAATACTTTAATGTTTCAAAGACATTTAAGTTTAAAGCTTTTAAATTTTTGCCAATGTTTAAGACAAGATAATAACAACATGATGATGATCATTGATCACAATTGCTCAATAGAAACTGTTATATAACTTCTACATTTACACATCCCACAAGACATAAGTAACAACAACAACATCATCAACATCAAAACCTAGTCCAAAGATCTATAGATAATTTAGCATAGCAAGCAAATCACAAAGGAACATTTTTGTGTTCAAATTGTCAGCTACTTACATTGCCATTATTCTTGATATCGCGATCATCATCTTCATCGATGCTCCTTCTTTCTCCTCGCTTGCTCCTCTCTTCTTCTTCTTGATTGTTCTGTGATATCTCCAATTGAGTTTTCAAGAACTGCATCCTCTGCAACTCCATCTCTTTAGCAAACTTCATCCTCTCCTTTTCCAACTCCACCATTAGCTTAAGCTTCGCGGTCTCAGCCTTCTCATAAGCTTCCGTGAATCCAAGTATCGCCTTCGCCACATCTCCAACTCCACCCCCTCCTGTCTTATTATCCACCTTCAACCGCTTTGACAGCGGCTGAGGAGGCGGTGGAGGCAGACTTTCAGCTGAGTCAGGAGAAGGCGGCTCAGGTTCAGGATCAGATTCAGAATCAGTCTCAGAAGCACTTCGTTTCCTGAAATGCCATCTCATTGAATCAGAGCTTCTTTGTTGCACAATCTGATTCCCTTTAACTTGACGTTTGTACAGATTCGAACGGCTTCCTCCTCCCATGGGAGCTTTCTCAGAGGCTTTTGAAGTTGTTGTGATGATGCCTCCTCCGATCAAACTCTCAAGCTTTTTGAAGAAAACCCATTTGCTAGGTCCATCACCAGAAGCAATCTTCGCCTTCTCTTGCTTATACTTCTTCTTCACCGTATCGATCCTGTTCTTACACTGAACATCGGTTTTGGGATATTTGCATTGACCACTATTGTTCACAATCTCAGCAACTTCTTTCCATTGTTGTTGCTTCAAAGTTCCTTTACCTGGCTCGGAGAATCGATCTCCCCACGCTTCGATTAGAACCTTCGTCGCTTCTTCGCTCCAGCAATCATCTCTTCCTCCGCCTCCGCCGCGGCTGTTTCTGTTAGCGCTAACTCCACCGCCGGTAACAGAAGGAGTATGAACCACTAAAGCCAAAGCGTTCCTCGGAGGAGATTGCGGTTTCTTCACAACGGCGGCGACAGTCACGTCGCTCGTGGTGGGCAAAATCGACGGCGGAGAAGAAGGAGCTGGTGAATGAGAAGAATCAACTGGAGATTGAAGAGAATGGGTCTCGTCTTCTTCCTCCATGGAGAAATCGCTCGCCTGAGTTTTAGATCGGAGAAAGAAGGATCTGAAAAAATTTTGGATCTGAGATTCGCTTCACCGGCGAGGAGATAAGGTCACCGGATGGGTAATCTCCGTTATTGACCCGATCTTATGCAAATTGACGAAAAGACCCATCACTCTTTCCTTTAATAACAATAATGCAATAATTTTTTTTTTATCAACAATAATGTCAATAATTCAATATTTGAGCTGAATATATATATAAGCATTGATCTTATGGTAAATTGACTAAATTTCTACAAGGTGTTTATAGTTTTTGCCATTTTAGTTGTGAATGAATAAATGAAATATTCATGATTTTATGGGTTATAAACGACATATAAGATAAAAAAAAACCAACAGATATTTTATGGGTTTTAAAAATAGAAATGACATCATTAAAAAACGTTAAACATATTAAATTACGATACAATAATCAATTTAAAGTAAATTTCTTCTATCTTTATAAATGATGTTTAATGAGAAAATTTATTTCAAATTAAATGATATTCACATTAATCATTTGTTATTTTGATGGAATTTTACTGGTCGAAATAATATTAAATTATAAAATAAAAAATAATTTGATGTTAGGAAAAAAAAACATTGTATAATTCAGATATTTTTAACGTGTAATTACAAAAATTTTAAACATGTGTATATATCACAATCTATTGGTTGGTTAGGTATAGTCTCTCAAAACTCAAACCCAAAATAAAACAAATACATAAAATTTAGATCCAGTAGGTTTAAAGCCTTGAACATCATTTTAAAGGCCCAGTTCTTTAAAGGCCCAATTTTTTAAAAGAACGATGACGTGTATGCTTATGATACGGCCAACTCAGAAGCGTGAACGTTGCAGAATGTACTGCAACTGACACGTGTAAGCTCCAGAGTAACTGAGTAACTTCTAGAATTTTTGTCTGGAACTTTCCAGCTTACTAATATAAGAAAACTAACCAGAGCAAAACATCTCCAACAATTCGTGAGAAAGATTCAATAAGAAAAAGGTTTAACTTCTCTCTTATAACAACTTTCTCGAGAAAATTTGGGTTTTGATTTTCCCGGGAAACTCGAAATTTTCAGCAAGAGGTTTTTGTGACTCGTGGGTTTTGGTGGGTTTTTCTTTTGCAGAAATGGGCTCTGTTGCGATTAACGATTTGTTCGGCTTGCCGGAGACGATCGAGAAGTTGATCTTTCCGTCGTCAACTTCCGCCGCGAATGGTGGGAGTCGAGGAGTAAGCAGTAACATTCCGACCGACATCGTGGAATCTCCTAAGGAATATATATTTTATCTCGATGTTCCTGGAATCTCAAAATCGGATATACAGGTAATAGTAAGCTCAATATTGGTTGAGTTAGTGTTAATCGCTAATCGATTCGCGTCGCGGGTGTTTACGATTTTGGTTTGATGATGATGAAGCAGGTGACTGTGGAGGAAGAGAGGACGTTGGTGATAAAGAGTAACGGGAAGAGGAAGAGAGACGATGAAAGTGAAGAAGGGTGTAAGTACGTAAGGCTAGAGAGGAGGCTTCCTCAGAATCTTCTGAAGAAATTCCGGTTGCCGGAAGATGCTGACGTGGCGGCTGTCACGGCTAAATGTCGAGATGGGGTTTTGACGGTCGCCGTTGGAAAGTTACCACCGCCGAAGCCTAAGACTGTTCAAGTTGCGGTTTCATAAAGTGGGCTTGGGTTTGGGCTTGGTGATGGGGAAGATGGAGATATATGACTTTTGTGGTTGTTTGTAGCTTTGTTGCATCTGAGTGTATGTATGAAGAACTCTTTTTTCTTTCGAACTTTCCGTTGGATAATAGTATGCACGTGTTTTTTTTCCCGGCAATTTCGGACCACAACGGGTTGACCCGATGGTCCAACTTTATTTCCGGAAATTATACTTTTCACACACGAGGAGTCCGGATCACAACGGACCGATTCGGTAGCCCATAATCTCGCATACGGGGCATACGCACACAAGTGCACATAAGTGCGTTACCGGCTTAGTGAGCTGAGCGCTCGGCCACTAGACCATGAGCCTCACTCAGTATGCACGTGTTTAAGCGGTGGAAATCGAAAGCTTAAAAATATATTACGTAGAACAAAATGAAGAATGCAAATTTAAGAGGTTTCATGTAATTAATAACTTACGTAGAACATGGACACATTATTTGATATTTTCATATAAATTCAAAACATTAGTGATATTGTAACAATCCAAGATATAATACATTTTCTTCTTTCTTTTATTGTTACATTTAGAAAAAGTTCTCCAATTAATAATCTACCGAGCCGAGTTGATATAATAATCCTTTTCTCATTCAGAATAAAATAGAACCAAAATTATATGTGTATGTCCCTGCAGTATCAACACTAAAGCAAATAATCTATTGACACAGATGTGCATGTCCTCTTAGTCTCTTTTGGTTATATAATCCACAGATGCCAAGCAACTATACAAAAGGACAAAGACAACTTTAACACTCAGCTCGAAGACAATGATTATGATGACTACGCCAAAACGTGCACTTTGTGTAACTAAGCCACGTTTTCTTCTAAGTACGAGGACAGGTAAGTAGAGACTAGAGAGTGTGCCAAAGTGTGCCGTCACACAAACGTTACAACATTCATTATCAACATTCACTAAATCTTTCAAAATTTAGTGATAATTTTATTGCCATTTTCAGTGTTCTTGTCTGGTTCTTCATTGTTACAGTAGCTCTTAAACTCGCTTTGGTCTTGATCATTAATATAACAACAGTCTTAGATCAGAAAGGAGCTAGCTTTGTCAACTTGATAAAGCCAATGATTCTCCATCTCCGATTCCATCTTCTTAATATCGTAGAGACTCTCAATTTTGTCATCTCTCGGTCTCATCGCGGCCATAGCTTCCTGTACATCAGCTAGGGTGATTGCAATGTCGAGGGGGAGGACGAGAAGCTCCCTGAGATTGTTTGGTCCAATCACTTCTGGATCTGCTCCCCACATCAAATGCCCGACCTGAAGGTTTGCCTCTTGGGTCAAATGCTTACCGTCGAAGAAAATGTAGTCTTCGGGCTTGGTGCATACGTTGTTGGTCGAGCAATCGGTCCCATTGACTGAGCCAGTTCCACAACAAGCAGCGATTCCCGTCTCGAATGCTGCATCAGACAAGACAAATGTCAAAAAACTGTAAGTCTTATAGACTTGGCAAACTCTGTTTTCGATCCACTTACTGTAAGTCTTGGACTTGATAACTCTGTTTTGGATCGAGCTGAAGAAGTCGTAAAACGAGTACTGGAACCCATTGAGCTGCAATGAAAGTTTAACCAAAAGCTGCAAAAGCTTCTTGTTATGCAAAGCTGCCATTTCCGAAGGCAATTTAACGCATTCAATTACATTTCCGTTTGCTTGTTTCACGGCCGGTAAACAACCCAACGGTGCCAAGTTCTGGAACGCGAATTTCCTCCCTCCGGCTCCATAAACAACCTGAGAAACCAACAGATCAAAACAAAGGGAACAAAACAAAGATATAGCTGCCGATTTTTTTCTGTTTGTTTTACCTTTAGTTCTGCTTCTATGGTGTTGATAACTTGATCCACAAAAGCTTGTTTCTGATCAGCTGATGAACTCGGATTCTTCTTGACATAGTTCAAGTAATCATCAGAGCCAATGTAGAACAAGTAGATAGCTTCAGAACGTGTTTGATCTGTCCATTTTTTCTTGTTTTCCAAAAATTTCATCACTTGATGCGACAGAGTCATCTGTAAGAACATCATTACTAGATCAAATTCCACAAAAGAACACACAAGTTTCACACTTGAGCAGTCTCTATACTTCATCACAAGTTTCAGTATCTCTTAGCTATAAACTTGATTCGAAAGTGGCAAGCATAGAAGTAAAGAACAATTGAATTTGAAACTCTACAGAGAGATCTAACGATTAAGCTAGAAAGTTGACCGTTGACCGCACAAAAAAAAGCTAAAAAAAGCTAACCGTCTCCGGAGGAGAGCCGAGAACGGTGGCGTCAGCGATAGCGAAACTAGCTCCGTGAGAGAAATCCGCCGTGGCTCGAAGAATCGGAGGGATTTGAGGAATCTCCATGAAATTAGCTGCTTTGAACAAAAGGGGGAAAATTCAAATTAAACCCATTTGAATAAACCCTAACAATCGATGTTTCAAGCGATCAATGTAATTACCGAGATAATCGGGGATGATCCGACCATCGGACCACCGTCCAGTAGCTTCTCCTACAGTAACTCCATACGGAGGAAAGCTCGCGTCGACGCGGTTAGAAGAGAGAAACTGCTTGTTTCCGGCGTCGTAAAGTCCATCTCCGAACACGAAGAGCGTCTGAGCGAAGGAGATTGTGGGGAAATGAAGAAGAAGAAGGAGTGAGAAGGAGAGAGAGAAGAGATGAGATTTGGGATTCGCCATTAGAAGATCGGAAACAATGGTCCTCGTCGTTTGATTTGATCAGAGTCTCGCCGACGGTGGTTCGCTGAAGAATTAAAGAACCCACGTGGCCAACGTTTCTTTAATTTTTGTTAAAAACTTTAAAAGAGTTTTCTCCGTTGGTTTAGTCACATAGTGGATGTAATTATTTTATTAATCATCGTTCAACTATCTCACTTTTTTTTTTTTGGTCAGAAAACTATCTCACTTAAATGTATGAAAATAACCATAAAATTATTTTATTCATAAAAATCTCAATAATAATTTTAAAAGCTGCTATAAAATATAACTTTTTACGTTTGATTTGAAACTAAAAGTTAAATTTTATGGTTTTAAATTAAGCGTGTAAAAATTTAGATTTAGTTAAGAGAAGTTTAAAGTTGAGATTTAGTTTTATGTTATGTATCAAAAAGAGTTTTTTAAAGTATTTTAAAAAGGGAGACTTACAAAAATACAGCTTTGTATTGTCTGTTTTTTAAAAATACCTCTGCTTGAAAATTTTTTATTTTTACACCTCTTTTTTAATGAAAAAGACCATTATACCCATAGACTAAAAGAAATCCTAAACGTTAAACCCTAAACTCTAAACCATAATTCTTAAACTTTAAATCTAATAGCTAAACTCTAAACTCTAATCACTAAACCTTAAACTCTAAACCCTAATATTTGAGGTGTATATTTGAGAACCATTAAAAGATAGGTGTAAATGTAAAATTTCTTTTCTTTTTTAAATGTATTTCTGTAAATTAATCTTTTAAAAATTATAATATTATTTTGAAAAACAATCTTTAAAAAATGATAATATTGTGACTCATTCATTTTAAATTTTAACTTCATTTTCAGTCCACCTCATGTGAACATCTGAAAACTTGTGCAGTAGTCAGTATCTAATCTATTATTTGTGTCACACTAGTAACATTTTTTTACTACAAATTGTATACACATTGTTTGTAATTACAACTAGTTGGTTTGGCAGCATCTACGCGGACATTTAAATTTTATAAATAATTTTAGATTTTATAATTCGATAATATAACATTTTATTGATTTTAAATTTATCATACATCTTATATATTAAGTATGAAGTACGTTTGCACCAGATTAAAAGTTGGGCTAGTTGATTACTATGTTGCCCTTAATGAACTATTTGATTAATAAAAAATTTATTAATAACTTTATTTATTTTTTAAAATAAAAACGAAAATAATAAATATAAAAAAAATTAACAAAAGAAAATGTTTAAAAAATATTTATCATAAAAAATCATGGTTATCCTTAAAGAATTATTTAATTTGTTTGATATATTTGTTTTTTTAATCAAAGATAATCTATATATATATATATATCTAAATATGATATAAGATAAATTTATCTTAAAATAAAATAAATTAAAAAATAAATTAACATTACTCAATAAATCAACCATACTTTATATAAAAATTATTATATTTAAATCATTATCAAGATATTGTATATTTTGATTAACTAAAAAACCATACGAAGTTATGAACTAATAAAATGTCATATCTTCTACTTTTTGATAGCTATACAGAAAATAAATTTACTAAATAATGAATCGACATTTGTAGTTATGAATAAAACAATTTAAAATTTAATATTATAGTTTCTAGCGGGATCAAATGTCAACATCTGTAAAATATTCAATCTTATGCAAGATATGCTAAACAGAGTAATATAGTATTTAGGATTATATTTTTTTGCGGGTCGAATTTTAAAATTTGTAAAATATTTATATCTTATACAAGATATGCCAAATAGAATGTGCACTATTTTATTTTAAAATTCATATAATAATTTGTATTGTCTAAATAAAAATCACATGATTAAAATTTTAAAAGTCGAAAATTTTAAGATATCATTTTTTAAACATCTAATTATATTGAAATAAATCGAAATCAAAAATAGTTTAAGTATAAAAAACAAAGTAAAACAAACCACACAAACTCACTTTTGTCCAATATCATATCAGTTGAAAATTTTGAAGGTCGAAATTTTTTACATATCAAATATAAAACTTACAAAATTTTAATGCCCGCATATTATGCGGACCAATTAACTAGTAGTAAATATAATAATTTATATGATATTTTAAAACTTTTATTTGTATTTTTTAAGTTAACAGACTTTATAATATGTATTTTAGAATTGGATAAAAAATTTCATTTGATGTATTTTGCATATGAATAAAATATATCGTTATTTTGACATTTGAACCTGCTAAAACTGTGAAACTAATAATCATTCTTCTGTTAACACTGATGTAATATATTTTATAATTATTTTTTAAAACCAATCATTTATCTTTATTAAAATCATTTCACTAAAAAATTAAAATATTCGTTTTATAAAAAATCATTTATTTCCTTTCATACATTTTTATCTTGATTTTAACTCATTTATAATAGTTATCCTTTTTAAAATAATTAACTTATTAAAAATACAATATAAGTTAATTAGTTTTTGGTTGTCTTTTTTTCATTTTGCTTTTTAATATTGTCTTATTTTATTTTTGAATATATCAATCAAATAAGAGTGCACTTGTAATTAATTGCATTAACTTTTAACTTCATGCAAATTCACTTCTCAAATAATATATGATTATTGTATAGTTCCATGTGTTCACCTACACCGGTGGACGACGTTTGGAAATAGCTAGTTAATGATTTCTCATAAAAGTATATAAACTTTGTTTACTAATATGTTTTTCTGATAAATATCACTTTTATTTAATGTTTCTACAAGTACGATAAAACTTTTATAATTTAATACTATTGAAACATAAATATTTTATTAATATATAAATAGATTATTTGAGTCAAAAACTCCGTAAAAAATTATCGAATGCTAATTTATATAGATTATATTGTATCTTGCAAATCCTCATTTAAACTAAACATGCTTTTAGATTTTGTCCATAACATGCATTTTTGGGTTATATGCTTAAACCTTTTTTCATAACATGTTATATCTAATTACTTTTTACAAGTTTTTTTTTTCTTGTTTCTGATGTATAACTTTTTCAAGATTTCGATTCAAGTTTTTTTCCGGAATATTCATATTTTGTAACGAACTAAAACCTGTTTAACTAACACGTGCTTTTTTAATCTTACCAAATGTTTCACAAAAATAAAATAAAATGAAAGACATGACTACCTTAATTACTATAGAGTCTTCAAAGAATCATCTAGAACTATAAAATAATCGTAAAACAATGAACCAAATAAACACTTTTGAAAAAAACATAACTTTACGAAAAATAAGTTTCTTTAAAAATATATTTAAAGTGGAGTTGTCTTTGAAAAAGCGTTTAGGTAGATAGAATTAGTTTCAATTGAAAAAGACATAGCAAAAACGTGTAAGATTCAATAGTTTCAATAGTTCCACACTCATAACCGTTTGAATTTTCTTTCTTTAACCATTTTATTTCTTAACTTTAATAATTTTTCTAACAGTATATAAATATAATAGAGGACCAAGATAACTTTGTTACAACTTGAATATATTATCTGTTTTGACTGAAAAAATGGCAGAAAACTGTAATTTCGTAAGTGTGCTAAGGGTATTATTGGTACTTACTATATTCCATAATCTGATCAAAGTCTCCGGGCAGAATATTCCGGCGGTGGGACTTTTCACGTTCGGAGATTCCTACTTCGACGCCGGGAATAGAAAGTACTTAACAAGTTCTACTCTTCATCAGAACTTTTGGCCTTACGGTAAATCTCGAGATGATCCCAAGGGCAAGTTTTCTGATGGCAAAATCGTCCCGGACTTTATCGGTAAATAACTAAATATTATACTAATATGAGTTTTATTTCTGTTTATTTCATTTTTTTAACCTCAAAAAGATATCAATTCATCATTTTTTTCAAAAAAATAGGCCAAAAGATTAGTTGTTTAAGTTGAACTCAACTATTTTTTTGGTTTAAACAATTGAAATATCAAAATGATAAACTAGTGATTAAATTATGCTTAAATTACTTCTTAAATAATTTCATCCACGAGGACGAAAACGTGCTATTATTATATTAAAAAAAGAGGGAGAATCCTTTTCACTATAAGATTAGTTTTAGCTATTTGTTTTTATATAAAAATATAATACTATATAACTATAATAATTTATATAAAATAGTACTATAAGATATTTTTAGTTACTACAAGGGAGGAATTGATTTAGTCTTAAGGTCTTCGACTCCACCAAATCGTGTTCTCTCCTATAGTAAAATTATTTGGTTATAAATCGGATCTTATCGATAAAACCGATACTAAACTGATGAGAGTTGAAAAAATGACAGCAAAATTCATGGGGATTCCACACGATCTACCGCCGGCGTTAAAACCGGGAGCCAATGTGTCACGAGGAGCTAGCTTCGCCGTCGAGTTCGCTTCTCTTCTTGGTTCTCCCAAAGATTCCGTAAGCTCACTTATAAATTTTTCAATTATTATTATCTTTAGAGATAAGATAAATTTATTAGACGAGAGTTTATGTGACAAGTGTCTTTTTTTTTAAATTATTGTAGTTGACTTTGAGTCAACAAGTGAGAAAATTCAATCAAATGAAATCAAATTGGAAAGAAGATTTCATTCAAAAATCATTGTTTATGATATACATTGGTATGGAAGATTACAATAACTTCATCAAGAACCATTCTGATGCTGATGCTTCTGCTCAACAAGCTTATGTTACTTCTGTTACTAATCGACTAAAGAAAGATATCGGCGTAAGTTCTTTAGATTTTACATATAGTTAATCGGAAAATCAATACGAGTTACATTGATGTATATGATGTTAAAATGCAGCTGTTGTATTCATCTGGAGCTAGTAAATTCGTCGTGCAATTGCTAGCGCCATTAGGCTGCTTACCGATTGTAAGACAAGAGTTTAATACCGGTAACGATTGTTACGGAAAATTCAACGATTTGGCCAAAATGCACAACGCTAAAATCGGACCGATGTTGAACGAATTGGCGAAAACCAACCCGGGTTTCCAATTCACGGTTTTCGACTTCTACAACGTTATTCTTCGCAGGACGCAAACAAACATGAATTACCGTAAGTTTAGTATATCATTCAAACGTTTTTAAAACTGAGGTTACAGAATCTTCCAGATGGTTATGAATACATTTGGAACCGACGTTTTTTTATGATACTATTTTTGACTAATAATTAGGGTACTTTAAGACGAATATATCATGTTGTGGTGTTGGGTCGCATAACGCTTATGGTTGCGGTTTGCCAAACGTTCACGTGAAGCTATGTGAGTACCAAAGATCGTATCTTTACTTCGACGGACGTCATAACACAGAGAAAGCACAAGAATCGTTTGCTCATCTTCTCTTTGGAGCTGATACAAATGTTATTCAACCTATGAATGTTCGTGAACTAGTTGTGTATCCTTTTAATGAGCCTATGCGTGAGTTTTGGGAGGATCCAACGGAGCTAGAGATATCGTTTGTCCAAGACATTGATGTCGATGCTAATGGATCTACAATGTAACTCGTTTAGTTCTTGAACTTCAATGTTTTTTCATCTAGAGATCATGCACGAACTCTTCTGTAGTCGATAATAATAAAATGTTATCCTCTTTTTTTTTATGAAAAAGCGAGGATTAGTCACTCTTAAATTTAAACAAAACAAAATTAAAAGATTAATTTACAAAAATACACTTAAAAAGAAAAGAAATTTTACATTTACACCTGTCTTTTAATGATTCTCAAATATACACCTCCTATTTGCACAAATAGGATTTAGGGTTTAAAATTTAGTGATTAGGGTTTAGGGTTTAAAGTTTAGGAATTATGGTTTAGAGTTTAATGTTTAGCGTTTCTTTTAGTCTAGGGGTATAATGGTCTTTTTCATTAAAAAATGAGGTGTAAAAATAAAAAAATTTCAAGCAGGGGTAGTTTTGAAAAACAGACAATACAAAAGTGTATTTTTGTAAGTCTCCCAAATTAAAATGCAGTAAAATGAAAAAAAATCAACGAAAACTAAACTTTTTTGAATAAGAACGGATTTTGAATAGACATTCGAAACCATCAAACCAATCACACGTAAAATTTTTTCAAGAATATTATAATCCATTAATCAATAACAACATATTCTAAAATTTTTAAAAATGTTTAAAAATATAAATACCGATAACCCCTAAATATTTTTGTGAAATGCAAATTTGAAATTTCACTTTCACAGTTTCACATGAAATTAAATTCAGAAACATGATATATACTGACGCTTCATATGGAAATCCATACAGATCCACAAATTTGTTTTCTACTCCATTCTATAATTTCTCAATTATTTTGTTTTTAATTATTTTTCTGGTACATGTCTGTAGACCTTTTTTGGTCGTTTTAATGATTCCAAATCAAGAGTCCATTTATTTAGTTTAATAATATATCCATTGCTTCTCTTTTCTAAATACTGATAAATTAATGGAAAAAAACACGAGTAAGTTAGATTAAAAGAAAATTCGTAAACTTATACTCCCTTCATTTTTTGTTTGATGTTCTAAGATTATTTTTGTATAAGATGATGTTTTTAATTTTCAATGCAAAAAAATTAAGGGAGACTTACAAAAATACATCTTTGTATTGTCTGTTTTTCAAAA